>JBAGKK010487183.1:0-16224 GCA_037177015.1 Euceroptres primus
TGTTTACAGTTTAAAATTAGCATTTTAATATTATTTTAAATAACAGAAAAATGTTACCCTTTAAGGGTTATATGCATATTTTATTTATTATTTTATTTTTATGATTTTGGTGTTTATAAAAGTTTATTAACTAATATTTTCATATTTTAAAATATATATTATTTAGCGTCAGTACACTTTTTCTGAAACTAAATACAAAACAATACTCAGAACTCATAATTTTATTTTGCTTACGAATAATAACCTTCATCTTATGATAGATGTCACAAAATTCAAATCATTCAGAAATAATATATTTTATTGTGCGCAGATGCGTGCCTCCGAATAACGGACGTCATCAACAAAATCAACATGGCTACTCATTTTAAATATAGCATTCTAAATAAGCATTTTTACTCAGTCATAATTACTTAATAAGTACTAAAAATTGCAAAAAAATGTTTTTACCGTACATTCAGATCATAAATTTTTAATCAAAAAAATAAAAAGAAGGCATGCAAATTCTTTATTCTTTGTCACCTGATTCACAATTGTTTTCCATTCAGATATATCAGAAACAATTGCGAATCAGGCGAATAATTTCAAATGTTAGTTAAGCGTTCCTGAATTCTTCTGAGTTCACCTTCAATTCTTTGAATTCTTTAAATTCTTTTGAATTTTTTAAAAATGTTTTTGAATTATTTTGAATTTTTTGAATATTTTCGAATAATTTTGAATTCTTGTATTCTTTGAATTCTTTTGAATTATTATTTTGGAATCATTTTATCCTCTTATTTTGAATCTTTGAATTCTACTGAATTCACCTTGAATTCTTGAATTCAGGTGTATATCAAAATTTCTAGTGATTAACCCCTCGTAATTAAGTTAAAAAAAAGTTAAGAAAACAGTTCGATTAAAAAAACTATAATTTTCTTTTTTTTAAAATTTCATATCTAATACATTTTTTAATCATTACTGGCCCACTTTTTTTTTCTCCAAGAAATTTTTCGTCTAAAAATTGTACAGTTCAGTCAGAAAATTCGTAATTCCCATTCAAGAACAAGGGAATGATTCAATCTCGGTAGAACAGAGATCTACTTGTCGATAAAACAGCTCTCGATCTTCGCATGCCGCAGCGGATAATATCTTTGAAAAGATATTGAAAAACCTAATCATTTCAGCGTTTCATGCAATTTGTCCTTCACGTGTCATCCCACGTGTTCATTAACCTTCCAACTTGTCCATTTTTCCTCAACTCACTTTCTGCCAAAGGTACATAATTTCCTACAACTCTTCCACATCAGCGCAGTAAAATTTTTTTGTTTTAAATAAAAAGTCGAACTTTGCCCGCGGACATGCGCATCGAATGCGCTGTTGCCAAGTTAGTGGCGCGATAGACAAGTGCTCCAAAGTTTTATCGTCATCACTTGAATTATATCATTGATAAATTTTATCATACATACCTCGCACATGGTCTTCATTTTCTTCGGGTTTGGCAGGCTATTATCAGGTGACAACGATCTCAATCTCGGCAGGTCCTCAATCTGCATTTTGCCGCTCATTTTTAATCCTTTGTATTATTGTTTATCCACAGAAACACTTTGAACCTTCGCGAACGTATCGTTATCGTAATTTACTGACTGTAGACCAGACGATATACTGCTTCAACTGTTGCTGAACTCGTACATCGATGAAAGCTGTACGTTTCGCGCAGCTAGTGATATCGCGAACTTGATGAGCAGTGATTAAGTCTGCGAGACTTATGATTTAATTCCCAGATATCAAAGCCGATGTTTATACCCGCGGTTTCAGAATTCAGTGGAATTTCCTAGCAATTAGTTCCTTAATTGGAATGAAATAATATATAGTATGCACAGTGAACACAATGCATATAACATATATACAATACGTCACTAGCTGGTTTACTCCCACCAAAATTAGATAATTTTGCTTACGCGATTGTCACGTGACGTATGAGCCTATTATTTTTCGAATGTAGCGCCATGAATAGCTGCTTCCTATTCGCTGGATCTGCACTTCCGCTTCGCTCCAAAAGCGCGCAAACAGTTGCGATTATGCAAATAGGAAAAATTTTTAAGTAATATTGCAATTTAAGGAAAATATTTTGCAAGCAGACAAATGATGCAAATAAGAGATATGTTTGCGCGGCGGCGTGCACGGGAGACTGTGAAATTGGGACCACGTGAGTTGTTTTAAGAAGGGGAAGGGAAGCTGTGGCTGTCGCTTTCGCGAGTGAAATATTAATCTGAACCTTGATGATCATTTTTCCTGTTCGCCAGACTATAACAGACGAATAGAAGATAGAGAAGGGATATTATAGTAGAGTATGGTTCGTCAATTTGATTTGCGGATTGTTGGAATGACTTGACATTCCTCGAGTGATTGCGTATTAGTTATTATTAGCTTTTGCGATTTTGATAAGCGAGTACTCCGACTGCATAAAAGGAAAATAAATATATCGATGCTATCATGTTAGTTAGCTTCAAAGTGGGACAAACATAAATTGTTACACGGAAGAGAAGATATATGTCATCCACTCTGATGGAAGCTATTGTCTCTACAAATTATAGGGTAAACGCACCGGTGATCGGACAATGATTCTATGTTCGGACACCACTTTTGGCAGGTCATAAATAAAAAAGTATTACATTTTGCGAACTGTCAAAAAAAGATAAATAAATAAATGCCAATCTCTTTCATATGACAGAACTTTTACAACATTATAATAATTTTATTTAGAGAAAATAATTATTCGTCCGACCACTGATTCGTGTCCGAAGACCAGTGCACTCGCACCCAAAGAGAGATATTTATTTGTAGTTACTATGTATGCGTCGTGTAGTAAATTAATCAGACAATAAATTTCACCCCATTATTATGCCTATATATATATGTGTGTGTGTGTGTGTGTGTGCGTGTGTGTGCGTGTGTGTTAGAGGAGCTCAAGAAGAAATATATTTTTTATTACTCACCCCCATATTTCATTTCATTTCAATTCATTTCATTTGGTGTAAAAATAATTATTCAATTTTGTCGAATTAAATAAAATTTTTAAGCCATGATCCTGGATAATTTTTTTTTGATAAAGAAACGCGATCCCTCCCACTTTGTGTGGTTTTTGAAAAAAGAAAATTTTTTTTTCAATATTAACCCGTGCAATTTTTTCTCGGAAACCACACAAAATGGGGGGATCGCGTTCCTCTATCATAAGAAAATTGTGTAATGCATTTTTGGACCACCCTTGTAGTGGTCTTCACCTTGTAGTGAAAAAATACAGGCGGAATTACACGTGTAAAAACATATGTAAATTCCGCAAGGATTTTTCTCATGAATGGTTTCACTGAAAACACCTATTTTACGCGTGTAAAACACTATGCAATTTCACGAGGATTTTTCCCTTAAATAGCTACACTGCAAAAACACCCATTTTACACATCCAAATACGCGTGTAATTCCGCGAGGATTTCTCAAATTAATTGGTCCACCTCAAACACAACACTCGTTTAGTACGTGTAATTCCGCAAGGATTTCTAAAATAAATAAGTTCACCTTGAACTCAACACTCGTTTCATGGGTGTAAATTTACGTTTAATACCCCGAGAATTTCTCCAATGAATTTTGGAAAAAATATTATTTGGAAGTTGATTATAATTAATAAATGTATATAAATAAATGATTATAATTATGAAAGGCACACTGCATGCGGGCGTAAGTGCCAAATTTCCGAAAATCGTTTTATTGGCTTAAACTACTTGTTTTCTCCTCACTCATGTCCATGTAGAAGATTTTGGTCCAGTTCGATTTGGAAGTGGGTCAGGGGAAGAAAAGCAGTGCATAAGAGTGTAATTGCCATGAGCGACTTAGTGCATTTTGGGCCTTTATGGCCCAAAATGTCATTTCTGACAGTTGTGGCCTCACAAAAAAAGCATTAGTTGTACAAGAAAAGTATTTATACATAATTCATTACGAGCTGAAACAGTTGAAAGAAATCATGTTTTTCTCAATGTCATCCTTAAAATCGATATTTGATCATTTTTTTCTCCGAAGTCGCGCTTCTTTCCGCCTGCTCTTTTCGCGATTCAATAGAGATAAATAGTAGCTCGAAACATGTTTTTAGTTTTTTTTTAAATTCAAAAATAAAAAAGTTATGCAGCTTTTTCTGTGTTAAGACCGGCGTTTTCGAGGATGCGTCGTTCTTTGACAAGGGTTTCCTCGGATATGGATACTTTTTATTTTACTTTATACTTTTTATTTTTAAATTAATAAATAAAAAAGTTATGCAACTCATACAGAGTCAAAATCGGCGTTTTTTGGGACGCGCCGTTCCTTTGACACGGGTTTTCTCGGAGATGGTTGCTTTTTTCAAAGCGCTCCTTTCACGATTCAGTAGAGCTAAGTAATAGCTCGAAAGTGATTTCTTGTTTTTTAAAAATTAAAAGCATTAAAGTGAGACAGTTTTTTGTGCCTCCTGTAAAATTCGGGTTTTGGCACTTACGCCCGTATGCAGTGTCGCCCTCCATATATATGATCAACTTCCACATAATAATTTAAAGAAACAATGATTTCTCCATTCTATTTTTGCAATGCATCCTTGCGGAATTGTCATGACACCCTTATTTTCCTCAGAATTTTCATAGTTTTTGATTTATTTCATTGACAAAAATCTTTTTGATAAACACGTTTTATTCAATATTTTGTTTCTCAGTATAAACATGTTCATCTGAGTAGCGTTGCTCCTTGATTGCAGTGCGTGCAAATCATCTTATGTGAGCCTGCCTTATTTTAAAAATAATGGACAATTTTTATATTTCCCAGACACACTTATTACAATCATCGATCTAAATAGTAATCATATTCACTTTCGCAAGTGCAGGAGAGAATATTTTTAATCTTTAATCACAATGGTTTCTGTTTATCGATTTACCATAAAAATAGAATACCAAGGATAACGAAATTAAATTCATTAATAATTATCAATTAATGAATAATTATTATTAATTGGTAACTTATGACATATTTATGAGAGCAGGTTTTCATAAAAAATCTCTATAAAAATAATAAGGTAGGTATATAGAAGGTGCATCAGGAAAGAGTAAGAAAAGAATAAGGCAATTTATTTTAAACATATAATATATTCAATATATGTATACTTGTACATATTCCGCATTCTTTGTTCATACAACAAAATATCTATGACAACGGTACAGTAGAGATCAGTATACAATATATCGTTATATTTCTAATATAAGTTAATGCGAGATGCAAGACAGCTTCGTTTTCCTCAAACACGTAAACGTTATCGTACTATCGTGATTGCACAAAATACGTAATAATACTAATATTAAATTTACTCTGGTGTCCAGTCTTAACATGTGAATATCTGCAATAATAAAACAAGCTAATTGGAAAAATCACTCTAGACCATCAATACTTAAGAACCATTATCAACACATTCAATCATAAATCAGTTTAACTGATTAATCTTATTCTAACTGTTGTATAACTGATTCCCTAAAATAATTTTTGTCCATGTCATTCTACACTCTGTTTAAAAATCACTAGCGAATTCTTACAACACAACAGAGACAACTTTCACTTTCCATCACTGGGAAAACATTTATACCAATCACAAGTTTCAATAAAATTCAACAGGTGTCATTCATCTGGAGCCTCTCATAAGTTTCATTCAAAATTTTGGTTAGATGGTAAGAAAACGGTTTGAAAGCAAATTATCTGTTTTAAACAGCTGTTTAAAACATTTAAAAATATTTCGAAAGATATTTTAAGAATGTTAAAACTTTTAAGAAATTTGATTATAACTACAAATCACTTTTTTTTTGTTTGTGACTCTGTATAAATAAACTGTGTATATGTCAGAGTTATTCTCGAATCTGGAAATATATTACTATAGTTGCATGAAAAACAAAAAAGGAAGCTCGACTACCTTCGAAACAAATTGTACACACGACGTCCTCGACGTCGTTTACTCATGGACGTAATGCTGCATGAAGGAACTGATCTGTGCGATTTTTAGTGCGAAAGATAATTAAGCAACGAGAGGGCATATTTCGTACATTTTTACAAGACTCTTTTTTCATAAGAATCATTTAAAAACATTTTACTAAATAATCGATTTCAATGTAAGTAAATTCAGTTTCAATAACCTTAAACTGTGAAATTACATTATTTGTGCAAACTTATTTCAGTACTTGACACATCATTGCAGGTGATAGACTTCTATATGAATTATAAATCAAAATATTTGTGCCATTTTGTGTATAATACACAATTTTGTGCGTATGATATTTTTGAATTTTAGTTTCACAAACAGCTCAAGATATTTGTGCTCAATTTTTTATAAAATTGAAGAGTGTTTCCAAAAGACACGAAAACACTCTGGAATATTTAATCACCAATGTGCAGGACGTATGAATAATTTTCATAAAATTATTTAAATTTATTTAGCAGGTTGTATAAGAATAAAAATAACTAATACAAAGGAAAGTTCACTGTTAGAAATTTCTTGAATTTTCATCATTTACTTTTGGTTGAAAATTGATTTAACTGCTTTAATTGAAGTTTTATGTAATTACCGTAATTGAATCAATTTTCAACCAAAAGTAAATGAACTTTCAACCAATAGTAAATGAATTTCAACCAGATATTTTTAACAGTGTTCTTTTAAGCCCCAGGTGAAAAAAGTATGCATAATAATTTATGTAGAAGGAATTATCAGTAGTCTCTACGTATATACAAAAAATAATGCACACACTCAGAAAAAAGTTTTTTACAGTTAAACACAAATTTTTTTAAATTGAAACTATAAATGCATTGCTATGTGATGAATGGGACCAAAAAACATTTTTTTGATTCAAAAAAATATTATATGAATTATATGAATAAAATATTATTTGAATTTTAAAAAAAATTGTTTCAATCAAACAAAATTTTTTTCTTATCCAAAAAATGATATTTTCATATTAACAAATTTTCATATCGAATCCAGTTTGTTTGATTCAAAAAAAATTTTTGTTGATTCAAATAATATTTTTTTTGTATCAAACAGATGTTTTTTGACCCCATATCAATGCAATTATATTTTAGATTTAAAAAATTTTGTTTAAATGTAAAAAACTTTTTTCTGAGTGCATTCAGATTTTTACTGGTACTACAATGGGAAAAATTTTTGTTTAAGTCAAACAAACGTTTGTTTGATATACAGTCAAACAAAGATTTTTGTTGATTTAAACAAACATTTTGTCTTATTTAAATAAAATTAGTTTGATTCAATGATGAAATGCTCGAATCAAACAAATTAAATCAAATTTGTTTGATTCAATGATCAACGTGCTCCAATCAAACAAATTTTATCTTTGATATATATTCGGTCAAACAAATGTTTGTTTGATTCAAATAAATATTTTTCTCAGTGTATACATAATTTTTTGCATAGTGACTATCGATAATTCATTATACATAAATTATGCATAATTTTTCCAATACTTTGATCAATTTATGTTCTTTAATAATTTGTTTCGTAAATTTGTTCATAAATTTTGGTGCAATAGTCCCTCTCGTCAAGTATAGAAGACCTGCAAGTGAAACGCAAAGGTACATTTATTCGAGAAGAGAAAATTGTTAGTGAAAAAATAGGCTATATATACAAGTATAAGGTAATCTAGTTGTGCGTCGACAATTGAATTCGCCGTTGGAGCGTATAAAAATCTACTCGATGGGACGATGAAACGCTTTTTTTTTTAAAATGCTGTCCTTACAATTCACATACTCACAGTATTATATACTGCTTGATGGTACGCACATATGTGACGCGTGATACTGAATGTTTCAAGAAATTCAGAGTATTTCTTATCTTGATAATCATTGTCGAGTTTATTGGCGACGTACTCCTATAATTATTATTATTAGTACGAATATCATACGTTTGAGATGGGAAAATATTATGTATTTAGTAGAATTACCGATCTTCCTTAATAATGCATCGAATTTATAATAGATAATTCAATAGAGTATAAAAAATCTCAATGAGAGACTGTTTTTAATAAATCGCCTAGACACGCGATTATTCCAAGAAAAAAAAATCGATCCTTTCCAACCTGGCAGTAGAACGAAAGTGTACTTTAAAAAAATAGTGACAAGGACACAAATACCAGAAGTACCGCAGAAAAAACAAAAAATCAAGAGAGGTCAATTTTTATAGACCATTGATTTAATTTAATTTTTTAAATATAAACTGGAGTAGAAATGTCCAGAGGATAATTTTGAAGAACGTTGGTCCTTTTTTTAAATTAATTTTTTGTTTTTCCTGTGTCGATTTCTTCAGGCGAATGAGGCAGGAATTCGTTTCTTGATTATAATATTTGCATCTGCTTCTGCACTCAATCGGATTTTAGGCGCTTGAAACAATGATCGTTCACTCAGAAAAAAAGAGGATTGATTTATTCAACCAATTTTAGTTAAACAGACCAAAATCGGTCATTTCGTATAACCAATTTTCTTGTCAGAAGTAATTGGTCAATTTTAAGAAATGTTTCGTTGATTAAACAAAAAATTTTGGTTGATTCAACTAAATTGCTGGTTTCTTGGTTACCTAATCAGCCTAAAAATTGCTTACATTCCACTTTCTAAATATGAACTAGTAGTTTTAATTTTCTACTAATGAAATAGTGTGAAATCGTTTACCACTTTCTTGAGTAAACATTTCTACTAATTTTTAGTAGAAAACTACTTATTCACTTAATAAAGATTACTAATTCAATTAGAAAGGAAATTAGTAATTTCCTACCAAAAAATAGTAGAAAAAATGTTAATTTATTTAATAATACTAATTACTATAAATACTAATTTATTTATTAAGTCTTACTAAGTGAATTAGTAGTTTTATATTAATGAAATAGTGCATTTCTACTATTTTTTAGTAGAAAACTACTAATTCTCAGTAGAAAACTATTAATTCACTAAGCACTCCATTGATTAATTATTCATGTAGTAACTCACTAAATGTAGTTTTAGGAAAGCTTACTAAGTGAATTAGTGGTTTTTTACCGTGAATTAATACTTTCTCCTCTAACACGAAAAATTCCCTGAATATTGCAAAAATATTTCTCTGCAAGATTGTATATAACATAATATTGCATATTCATATAATATTGCATCAAAGTGGCTACAATTAAGAAATTTCCGCAACTTGCAATGAATTTTGCACAGAAATATTAACGAAATATTGCAATGCAATATATTTTTTGGATTGGAAGTTTCTGGAAAGCTGCACAGAAATATTGACGAAATATTGCAGTGAAATACATATTTTTTGCATTGGAACTTGGTGAAATGTTGCACGGAAATATTGACGAAACAATGCTGTTTTTTGCGCACTGAAAATTGCTGCAATGTTTTACAGAAATACTGGAAAAACACTTTAGTGCATTGTTTAGGCTTTTTTTTGTTAAAAATTGGTAGGAGTGTATCACTGCAATATTTCGTCAGTATTTCCATATGACATTCCAGCAACTTTTAACGCAAAAAAATATTTTCCTGCAATATTTCGTCAATATTTTCCGGCAACATTCCAGCAACTTTCAAAGTCATAGAAATATTGCTGCAATATTCAGGGAATATTGCTGGCTATAAAGGTTTCTACCATAAATTAGTAGTTTACTGCTGTAAATTAGTAGTTTTTACTAAAAATTAATAGAAGTGCTTACTAAAGCATTTCGCAATATTTCATTAGTGGAAAACTACTAATTCAGATTTAGAGAGAACCAATTTGATTACCTAAAAAATATATAATACAACCAAAAAAAACTTTCAAACAAAATTTAGTAGATTCAACCAAATATTTTTCTGAGTGTTTTCAGCAAAGTGCACACACGTATGCATTTTCGGCCTTTTATATTATCATATAATGGTGAACATGCGCATCTTATTCTCTACATACTTACACGCACCATTCGAAATGTCACGAGTTTACGTATACTTTACATCTATAGTTATATAATACATACGACTTCTCATAGTAAAATATTCCGATTCTCTATATCTTATTATGCCTACGCCACACGGGGAAAATTATATCGTTGTCGTACGATACGTAACCCGCGAATCGTACGAACTTTGTCAGCAACATGAACACATGGCACACGACACTTAAATAAATCCGCATAGCTATTTGCTTTCCCTTTATTATTCTAAATCCCATCGATCGTCTTCTTTCCATTTGGCCGCAGATGAGTGTCTCTGGTGATCATGACAGAGCACTCATTTCTGTGTAACTTTGATATGCTACTTATACGCATGTAACGTCCTCTTTCGGTTCTATTACGTTTCTAATAATTTGAGAATTATTGCAAAAGGAGATGTTGATGATTTCTTTTTCAAAGACCCATTGTAATTTTATTGAATTTTGCCCTTATTCTACACGGGAAAAAACTAGTTGAACCAGCGATAAACATACTCTCTAAATCTGAATTGGTAGTTTTCTACTAATAAAATAGTGCAGAATCGTTTTATAATTACTTTAGTAAACATGTCTACTAATTTTTATTAGAATCCAACTAATTTATAATAGTTTTCTACAATGAATTCACTTAGTAAGTCTTTCTACTAATTTAGTATAAGTCTTAGTCAGTCTTTCTGCTAATTTAATAAGTCTTTTCAACTACTAATTCGCTCAGTAAGTCTTACTAAGTGAATTAGAATTTTTAATTGAATTACTAATAGATTTAGAAAGCCTTACTAAGTCAAATAGTACTTTTTAGTTGTATTACTAAGCGAATTAGTAGTTTTTTATTAAAAATTGCTAGAAATTCTTACTTACTCAATTGGTAAACGATTCAGCACTTTTTAATTACTAGAAAACTAATAATTCAGATTTAGAGAGTAAGTATATTATTAATGGGTTGAAAAAATGTTAGAAATTACAAATACCCTAACAATGAAAAATGTTATTTTGGATCCTTTTTAATGTAAAATTTGAAATGAATTGATCAAACTGCTGAATTTTTGCTCTCTAAATCTGAATTAGTGGTTTCTACTAATGAAATAGTGCACGCAAAAAAATCTGTTGAATTAACAAAAATCATCTTTTGAAATAGGGACAGCAAATTTTTTCTGTTATATTTAAAGAAATTTCTGTTAAACTAACAGATGGTTAGTAAATTTAACAGATATATCCGTGGAATTAACAGAAATGCCTGTTAGGTTAATAGTTTTTAAGAAAAATCAGAATTCCATTAACCTAACATACACTTCTGTTAATTCTACAGATATATCTGTTAAATTTACTAACCATCTGTTAGTTTAACAGAAATTTCTGTAAATATAACAGACTAATTTTTATTAGAAAACTATCATATCATTTAGTAAGGCTTACTAATTAATTTACTAATTTAATTAATTTAGTAAGCCTTTCACATTTAGTACGTGAATTAGTAATTTTCTAGAGAAAAAATTAGTAGATTTCTAATAAAAATTAGTAGAAATACTAATTCATTTAGTAAGCTTTACTAAGTGAATTAGTAGTTTTCTACTGAAAATTAGTAGAAATGCTTACTAAAGCAATTGCTAAACGATTTCGCATTATTTCATTAGTTAAAAACTACTGATTCAAATTTAGAGAGAGTGCGAAACCAAAATAAATTTTAAAAAATTGTTATTCTCAAAATTTAAGAAAAAACCACTGTTAATTTTTTTCTTAATCTGCATAATAAGTCCATTTCATAAAAAAAGTTGCGTGGATTTTTAATTTTACTTATTCCAGGAAAAAACTTGATTCTTATGAACCTCTTAAAGTCAAAATAAATTCTGGAAGCCCTGTAAATTATCATAAACTTTGTTTTAGACTCTGAAAACTTTCCTGCGTTCAAAATGTACCTAAAAAAATTTGAGAAGTTTTTAAAAATTACAGGAATCGGTTTTTTTAAATTTAAATTTTTTTATTAACGTTATTTATTTTACTTTAAAATGGATATTAACCTTTTTAAAATAATCTTTATGAAAAAAGCTTCCTTGTACTTTAAGAAGTAGCAATCACTTGTAATTTATAAAGTATAAACATGTGAAAAGTTATTACAAAACTCAAAATGCCAATCGTTGAAAAATGTTACTTTCTATTGCAATTATAAAAAAAAGTCTTTATTAAAGATTGCAATCTTACAGTGTATGAAAATTGCAAAATAGGTATAATATTTATTACAGTTACTAAACGAAAACAAAATTTTGTTCATAATTTAATAATTTTTTTTCATAATTCTATTGTTTTTTAAAATGAGAAAGTAACGTCTACTTCCTCCTAAATTGTACAAAAGCTTATTATATATAAGAATTCTACAAACGATAAGTTTTACTACATTTTGGATTGAAATATAAAACATGATAAAAAATTGAAATTTAAAAAATCCAGGTTCTTGATATTTAAATGTTACCGTGTCTTCAATTTTTTAGTTACATTTTGAGTGAAAGAAATTTTCTAGAAGCTCTAAAAATTAAATGTTATTAGGTTGATAGTTTACAAAGCTTGCAGAATGTGCTTTGATTGCAAAGGTGTATAAAAATTAAATTTTCTTCTGGGTAAGGTCAACTTAAAAATCCATCCAAATTTATGATAATTGTACATATTATTACGTAGATTAAGACAAAAAATTAACAACATCGATTTTTCCAAAAATTCTGGGTATAACGAATTGACAATATATGTATATTTAAATCAATTGCTTTAGCAATTATTAAAAATGAAATAATTTTCAGTGAAAATTGATTGAAATTCTACTAGAAAAATTAGCGAGTTTTGACTAAAAATTAGTTAAATTCCAACTGAATAAACTTTTCGCTCTATTCAGAGCAGTCATTTTTAATTGATTCAGATTAGAGAATGGAAAAAAGGTCTAAGTTTGGATACAAGTTTTCGGGGATTCCTCAAACCTCTATCACTGAAACAAAACAGCTGAATTCTTGATTCAACCTCAAAACTTGTGGATTTAACTAAATTGTCAAATATCCCTGGTTTCCTTAGAAATATTTTTGTCCTTTTATATGAAAATCTTGTTTTATCTCACATTACATGCGTAATTCTTAAACATTTCTGCGACCATACCTACTTAATTTATCAGTCTCTAATCTGTCTTATTTTTATCTCTCTTTCTTCTCTTTCGCAATCTTGCCTTACTATTGTCATGCTTCTTGCACAATTTTCTCATTATTTTTTTACATCCATTTATCAGTCAATTATTATATTATTATTAGAAACTGATTAGTAATCCATGACAGGAAAAATACGACAATACCATTAACATCCCCTTTTGTGCAAACTCCCACATCCCTCAGGTTTACTCTCGTTTCTCCATCTTCTCAGTTGGAAAAACTTTGTGTTTTCTGAGTCTGATTTGCTCGTTAGTATTATTTCAACTTAATTTTAACCATGACCAATCTCACAATAGTGCAGTTTTCAGAAATTCGTATCATCGCATTTGGAAGGAATTTGTCATATTTCTTTCGTATTTCGCGACTTTGAGGTACATAATATTCGCAAAATATCTGGTGAACACTCCAAGTCCCTGTATATGGAACGGTTAATTCTTTTTATTCCTGAGAACTAAACTTCCGTGATGACGTCAAGAAACGACGCTGAGGTCTCGAACTGAGCATTCTTGAGTAGACCGGAAGTGGTTTTAGCAGAATTCCTCAGAATTCAGATCTTCAATTTACTTTGCCAGTGATTTTCATTCCATTTAACTCTTCTTTGTGTTTAAATAATTTGTGAGCCACTGGTCAACCATGTCGGCATTTTTCTTCACCCAGTGAATGTTGAAGCTGATTTTTTCCAGGCTTTGTTCCAACATTCGCTGACCGCTTCCCACGTCCTTGTTTTTGAAGAATTCTGAGACCTAAAACATAGCATTTGTGTAGAAAACATATATTTATATATTAGAATTTGACAAAATTATACTTTTCCAATTTGGCACAAAAATAAATAGAGAAAATTTACCTCCTCGTAATCATAGTGAGTGAAGAATTCGGAAGTAACCACATGAATGAGCCCACCAATCGATAAGGAACCGTTTCCAAAAAGAGAGTGAATTTCAGGCCAAAAAGCCTTCAAATGCCTCCAAGCGAGAAATTTTCCCTCGGGATTTTTCGCAACAGTAGCTATTACTGCTTCCACATCTTGGGTCCTCACTTTTTCCCTGTCGGAACTCTTCAAGAGGTATCTTTGAAGCAACCATGGATCAGTAGTTGCTCCGAGAGCTCGAAGCATAATTCGTTTTTCACTGGGAATTTGTGTTTTTTGATACGTCTCCCAGCAGTAATTCCACTCATTTTGGCCTCCGAATTTTATTCCTGTATTCAGTGTAATGTTAATTTTATTCTTTAGAGTGTGAAAGGATTTTTTCATTATTTGTTAGATGTTATTTTGGTATTTTTAAGAAGAAAACTTGTAAAAAAATGCAATATTTACCTGCGGCATATACGACGTCGCGAATGTTTGGACTAATCCGATTTCCTCTAAACATCCAATTTTCAAATAGATTTGTCGCTGGTTGTACAACGTCATCCAATTGTAGTTCTACTGCAAATTGTAGGATTGAAATTCGCAGCAATCTGTACACACAAAATATCTCATAAAATCTCAAAGTCTCTTGGTGCTCAATATAGGGATCGTGTAATCTCGATTACAAAAACTACCTCTAAAACTAAAAATAAATCTGCAACAGTATCCGAAATCCTTGTCACTGCAATTTGAAATGCTAAGAATATACACTGTAAAAAAATTTTCAAAAAAGTTCCGAAAAAACTTGGCCAGTTAATAACCTCTATGTTTTGGAAATTTTTTAGGTAGTCGGAAATATTCCCAGCAAAAAAGAAAGAATTGATACGAATTGGATTGAGAAGACTAAGACACACTGTGAATCTCGCTTTACGACAATGACGAATTGGACCAGTGCGGAAATTCGGGTAAATTTGAGAAGACTGTATTTAAGTTTTGAATCTTCTATTCATGTAAATGCGGCGAACAAGTTTGAGCGCGAAACATGTTCAAATCTCATTGGTGGTGGGTGCCGTCCGCGATTATATCGCTTGGCAAAATTTTTGTGTTACCGGAAGTCCCATTGAGAGGTTCACCCCCTTGTTAAAATTTCAATCTTAAATTTATCTGAATTCGTTAGCGCGAATTCATTTGGATGTTGGTTAATTCTTCTGAACTCAAACATGCAGAGAGCGGGATTTATACGAATTAACGCGAATTCAAAATGCTAATTCTTTTTAATTCGTATCAATTCTTATTTTTACTGGGTTGCCAGATGTATAGTGCGAAATTTTTCCCACTAACCGGCAGGAGACATTTCCGTCGACGCGCGGAAATTTTTCCTAATATTTTTTCGGATTCCTAGCTAATACATAATTAGAAGTTTTTCCCACTACTTGGTAGGAAAAATGTCTGTCAAATTTTGGAAATATTTGCCAATATTTTTTCGCATTTTTAGCCAATGTATAGGTGGAAATTTTTCCCACTGCTCAGTCGGAAAAATTTCTTTATACGTTCGGAAATATTTCCTAATATGTTTCCGGTTATATAGCCAATACATGTATAGTTGGAATTTTATCCCGTTGCTTTGTAGAAAAAATTTTCAAAAATCAGGGTTCGTAGCTAGCAAACGTTTCCAGAAAAATTTCCAAAAAATTGTCTCTTGAATCGTCGTCGCCTTCCTGTCGCATTTTTCTTTTTTTGTTAGTCACTTGTCCCCTATTTCAGAAAAAATAGGGCACATTTTATCCCAAATACCCCTACTAAGGAAAATGGGGGATTTCCTTTTTGAAAAAGGGGATATTTGTTTAAAAGGAGGAAATTTTTTTACTTTAAAATTATCAAGAGAGCCAATAAATGCCAATAAACTCTTACAGCGAAATCTAAACTTTTTCAGAGAGTTCTAAAATCTTCTAAAATATTCAAAGACACCCCAAAATCTATTATAATTTTCAAAAAGATTCTACGCTGTTTCAGAATCTTTTAGAATACTCAAAAATCTTTTGCATTCTGCCATAAATTTCTAAAATCTTCTAAAATCAATGCGTAATTTTCTAGGTTCTTCTAAAATCTTTCAGGATCTTTTAAACTCTTGCAGAGAAATCTAAACTTTCAAACAATCTTAAAGAAACTTTCCTTAAAGCAATTATTTCGGTCTTACGGTCCAATATAAACAAACAAAAACG
>JBAGKK010487194.1:0-16219 GCA_037177015.1 Euceroptres primus
AAAAGAGAAAAGAATTAAATTTTATTTAAAATGGTTTTATAAATTTCGGGGAAATTATTCTTTTCATAACGTAAATTTTCGGCAACATTTTGATTTTTATTGATAAAATAATTTTCAATAACTTTACGACGAGGTTTGTTTTTCTCATAAGCGAGAATTTGTGTATTGTCAATGTCGAATTGGTGACCGGTATCTAAAAAGTGTTCAGTAAGAGCTGTATGATTGTTGTTATTAAAATTGGTTATTGAATATGTATGTATTTATATACTAAGCTCATTCGTTTGAATTTTGGAAGCGGATCCTTTAAGTTAGAGAAAAACTTTCCAGAGGTTTTAATTGGTTTAAAAATTTTCTTTATTTTATGATGACGTAAAACCTGTTCAAGTTTTTCTGATAAACCTTTGATTTACGAACAAACTGTAAAATCTACAAAATTCTTCTCTGGTTTTTTATTATTGGTAAAAGACTCAGAGTTATAAAAACGTAACGTTTCTTTTCTTAAACAGTCATCAATTAAGTGTGAAGGGTATCCATTGTCTTTTAAGGTATTTTTAATAAGTTTGATATTTTTGGGTCTGTAATCTGGATCTGAAATTCGGAGCATTCGGAAAAACAAACCTCTCACTACTCCAATTTTATGGCAGTTCGGATGAGATGAATTAATATCTGCCTGACCATGTTTTCTTTTGAAACCAGTCAATTTTGATATAATTATTTTCACGGATGATCAAAGTGTCTAAAAAACTAATTTTATTTTTGTTTTCAATCTCAATGGTGAATTATAGATTATTATTGTAGCTATTAAATTGATCCAAGATAATTTGTATTTTATTTCGCGGAACAGCTGTGATAATATCGTCTACATATCTATAATAGAAAGGTGGGCAAAAATTTAGTGCATTTAAGCAAGTGCTTTCCAATTTTTCCATGACTAAATTCGCTGCAGCTGGAGAAAGAGGAGAACCCATGGCTAGACCCCAAACATGCTTATACATTTTACCGTCAAAGTTGAAAAAAGTAAAATTTAGGCACAAATTAACACATTTTATGAATTCCTCTTCAGGGATTGTTGTATGTTCAGAGATTTCAGTCCATCTCTCTCTATATCCATCTCTCTAATACCCTGGATAACCAGATTGACAGGAATGTTATTGAACATGTTGACTACATCTAAAGATACTAGAACATAGTCATTTGGCAATACGTGTTTTTAATGTTTTTAACAGAAGACATACTGTCCTTGACGTGAGAATCATTCTTTCCAATGATCTTAATCAAAATATTGGATATGTAAGACGCTAGATTGTAAGTGGTACTATTTACCGTGGAAATAATTAATCTTAAAGGGTTACCAATTTTGTGAATCGTGGGTAAACCGTAAGCTCTTGGAGTGACAGATGTGTAACACCTCAAATCTTTAGCTTCTTTTGCAGTAAGAATAATTTATTTTTATAAAAAATTTTTGCTTCCCATTCACCATCCCCATATCTCGGGAGCAAGTTTTTATTTTTATAAAATATTGAATATTCGATTTTTAATCGCTATCCAAAGCCGATTTTGAAAACCTATCAAATTCTACCCCCTAAATTCTCAGTAGATTTACTCCGAATTGGTCAACTTTTTTTCACCAAACTTTATTTACCCGTATTCAGCAACTCAATATCTCGGGAGTGAGTTTCTATTTTCCGTTTAAACTAAAAATTGTATTTTTTATTACAATCCGCAGCCAAGCCTGCTCTAATTTTTGGTTAGTGTCACTTCAATAGTGTCAACTTCAACATGTATTTCCTCAAAACTGGATAACTTTTTTTAATCAAACTTTTTAGCCACAATTCAGCAACACCTCAGCTCGGGAGCGGATTTTTGTTTTATCTTTAAATGGCGATTTCGATTTGACACAATTTTTTTCGCTCTCCTGAAAAATTCACATTTTGTTGGTTATCTATGTAGTTTTGTACTGCCACTCTTCAATTATATACCAATTAAACAGATTTTCTTAAATAAGACCGCAATCTTTAGCGAATGATCATTCATGGAGTGACCCATATATTTTACAACAATATTTCTCAGCACACAAAATATTTAAAAATTTTCCAATTTTTTTGTTTCAGCTTTAATACTTTGCACGTTGCAAGAAAAAATTGCACAATAATGGTGATAAGCTGCAGCGGTTCTATAGACATTTATCTTAAAAATTAGCCCAAGAATATTGCAAAATATTTAATATTTCAGATGTTCTTTAAGTAAGATTTAAGAAAACATTGAAAATTTCACTATTTTTGAAATATCATCTTTCAACAAAATGTTCAAAATTAGTTCATCTTGGGCTTCTTTTTTACAAAATTTTTATGGCCTTTAACCTATTTACATAAGAGACTAAGTTTTATCTATGATCACCAGCAAGTGATAAACATAAGTGCTCGAAGGACTTGGCGAATTCGAATGAGAACAACTCCATCTCGGGATGCGTCAGTACCGACAAATCACGCTTGAGTAGCAGCATCTGCTATGACTTCGGTACAAGCAGCACTAGCTGGATGATCTGAATCTAAAATAATTCGGAAAACGAAAATTTAGTTTTATTTTTAAAATTTAGAGTTATACTTTGATTTAGGACAAAAATATGGTCTCACATAAAATTCCATAGAAGATTCCTTTATTAATTGCTCTCTCAGGGAGAATCTGGAAGCGATATAAAGTGTTATAATTATCATTCAAAATTCTTTGGGATTTTGATACTTTGAAAATCGTCATCTATGACATTCATCTTCAAATTCTATTTCAAAACACACCTAGATCAAATTTGAAAACTTGCGGATAATCGGGGTGCCTCAGGAAGGTTGCCGGAAGTGATACGAATAGTCAGAAATGCAATTTAACAATTTAATTTAACTTTGAAAATTCTCATTTTTGACATTTTTCTAGAAATTCTTCTTGAAACCACCCTTAGATCTAATTTGAAAGTTTGTGGATAATAGGGGTGCCTCAGGAGGACTGTCGGAAGTGATGTCAATAATCGCAAATGCAATTTAAAATTTTTTGGGACTTTGATACTTTGAAAATTGTCAGTCTTGACATTTTTCTGGAAATTCTTTTTTAAACCACCGCTAGGTCTAATTTGAAAACATGTGGATAATAGGTGTTCCACAGGAGAGTTATCGGAAGTGATGTCAATAGTCAGAAATGCAGCTTATAATTTTTTTGGGACTATGATACTTTGATAATTGCCATTTTTGACATTTTTCTGGAAATTGTTTTTGAAAGAACCCCTAGGTCTCATTTGAAAACTTGTGGATAATAGGTGTGTCTCAGGAGGGTTGTCGGAAGTGATGCGAATAGTCAGAAATGCAATTAAAAATTTTTTTGGGTTTTGATGCTTTGAAAATTGCCATTTCTGACATTTTTTTTTAAATTCTTTTTGAAACCACCCTTAGATCTAATTTGAAAGTTAAGTTACAGTTATTTTTTTAAAATAACTAAGTTACTGCAAAAGATACAAGTAACTCATCTTTTTCAGTAACTTAGGGACTTGTAACGAGTTACTACCCAACACTGCACAGTATCGCCCATCCCTAGAGCGAGCTCCTAGTCGTTCGCGGCTTCGTTGTTGGTCAGGTCGTCACGTAGTCCCGTCATCAACGGAAAGCGCGCGTTATTTCAAAAGATACAAGTTACTCGTCTAAGTATTAAACAAAAAGTAAAAGTGAAAGTTATCTGTAATTATTATTATTTTAATATTGAGGAAATTTTTTTATTTCCAGGAGAAAATTTGTATCAGTTAAATTATTGATTATAGCGCGATTATAGCGTTGAATTGTTCAGTTGGGAATTGCCAGTAAATTAAATGATTAGATATAACCATAGAATCTTAGGTGAATGTTAAACAAATTACAGATCCTTCTACAAATATATTTCGTTAACATTATTGTTGATGTTTAATTTTTTTTATTTTTTTTCTCTTTGTTAACTCTCAAAATAATCTAAATTTCTTAATTAAACTTTTTTTTCATACTTTATGATCAGAAAGTATTCTTAAATTGTCAAATAATAATTCTAAATAGTATTTCAGTATTAAAAAATTTTTTCAGTTTCAGTATTAAAATAATAGTTGTACCCATTTAGAAGATTAGCGGTACAAAAAGGTACAACTTTTCAACAATTATTATTAGTAAGCAGAAAAGGATTTAAAAATCTAAAAATTATTGATTTCTCTTCTGAATTGAGTCCTCTAACTGTCTGTAAAATTAAAAAAACTTTAAAAAATTTTCTTGGGCGCAAAGTTAAAAAAACGTAAAAATTGTACATAATAAGGGGAACAATCTTTCATCTCTGTCACTCCTCAAAAGATACTGCTAGCGCCTCTCCTGGTTCCGTGGCATATTGCAATATGCCACGGAATGTCCTTGCCTTGTGGCAATAATTTTAAGATTTTAACAAGTAATTCTGAGCGCACTACATGTGTTACAAGTATGCAAGTGAAAAAACTACTACATATATTAGCACCCAATCTATCCGTAGGATAATATAAATGGCATACGCGAATGCCATTATTATTATTCAATGAATTAATTGTTAAAAATTTTTTGATTTTTCTAAGATTTATTTTGGCGTATGCCAATAATTTAAACACTTTCAAAATGTATGAAATTTTTTTGCGCATATTTACACAAAATTTAATCCATAGTCCAATGGCATACACTAATAACTAATCATTCCGTGTTATTACAAAAAATAATACAGTTTCGAAAAAGTACAACCAACACATGTACACGCCGTAATCGTATGCCAAGTGCTTTTTCATAATTTACATAACAAAAATAATAATTCAATAAAATGGCATACTCAAACTACTTGTTCTTAGAAGTCCATTTTTTTTACAAGTTTCATTAATTATTTCAAGGTTTCATACACACAGAAACCGCATGCCAATTAGCTTCTGCTGGATGACCTTTGTTCCAAGTTTCACAAAAACCATTTTGCGTACGCTAATTAATCGTTTAAAAACAACAATTGTTGCTTAAAAATTGATAATTTATTTATACTGTTAGTGTAAGCAAGCGGCCTCACTCTATTTGCTCATAATTCGTCAAATATCTGTAATAATTAGCACTTAAATTGGCATACACGAACTAATCATTCCACTTTTTCTGTCACTATCTCCTGGTCTAAATTGAACGCGATCGACAAATCTCATACTTTTGACATCAAAAAAATTTCTACTGCAAGAGTAATAATTTCTTATTGTTACTCGGGAATTATTTAATATTTATTTATGTGATGTGAAGCATGCTTTTTCAAACGGGCAATGCAAATTTATCAAAACTTTCTGTCAGTAGTTTATTTTAACCAATTTTTAACTATATATCGTGAATGAACATCATATGAAAATAAAGATACAATATAAGTACACTCATCTCGCGTAACTGTGCCGGCCTCGGGTCTGGTCGGCACACTAATGGGCGCTATTAAAATCCAGTTTGAACCGGATTTAAAGCGACGAGCGAGCACTTTTATGTCAACACTCAGGACTGCATATATAGTCTCTGAACCCGGCACCTGAGTATTTTCACAATCTTTCAAAAATTATCAAAACATCGATGTAAATGTATCGATACAGTACATAATATATAATTATTAATTAATCATGTAATTAATTATAAGGAGCAATTTAAAAAATTAAAATTGATTACCATGATGATAGAAAGTATATCGCTACTGATACATTATGTACTTAAATTGCAATAGAATAATAGTAACGATTTATACTGTAGCAATTAAGAAAAATGAACGAAACAAATTGATGCAAAAATAGAGATAAATATAAATGAAATATATTTAAATATTTCCTTCAAGCAATAATATCAACAACTGTCATTTTTTTAAGTTATGTATCATTGTTATTGTTATGCAGAATTTGCAAATCATGCATTAACCAGTTAACTGGTTAAAATTATTCTTATATTATTGCTAAATTCACTATTTTTCTCCGAATGCATACGTTTTTAACAACTTACTTTAAAGGTTGCTAGCCCCTTTAGCAACTCATTGAAAATTCGAGCTTTTTCCTGAGCCATCGTTGCCGAAATCGGATGACCCGAGTCTTGTTTTTGGATAAACCATTTGAGTAAAGCGGCTTCTAATTCAGTATTCTCAGCAAATCGCATTGCTTTTTTGTTTTTGAACTCAAAGTTGTTGAATTTGTTAGTTATTTCATCTGCGTACTGAACAATTTTGCGAAAAAAACGTTCACTAATTTTGTATTTATTTAAGATCGCATCTCTTGATTCGCCGTTTCTAATTTTTTGCAAAATTAGATATTTTTCGCACATTGACAGAAAAGTTTTTTTTCTTTCGTTTAGCTATAATATAAAAATAACTACACTTTTACACGTGCCCACAGAGTCGCCAAGCAAACAACTTCTAATACGCAGTACGGTACTGACTGTTCGAAGATGATCTTCAGTATAGGGCGTCAAGGAACGCTCAGGGGGGGAGACAGAAGCAGTCAAGCGTAAACAACCGTAAAGCCGGCACAAGAATGAGCGGTATGGTTACGAGAGATGAGTGTAGTTACCGATCGTGAATGATACCAGAATTATGATAAAAATAGTTGCAATAACGAGCTTTCTGAAGTTGTAAAAGACGTGCGACCTCACGTTTAAATGCATTGAAGTTTTTGAAAAGAAACAGCACGTCTTAAAACCACTTCCTTCCATCAACCCTGTCAATGGGGGGTAAGTCGACTTAACGTACATATTTTACTTTCTAAAATTTAAATATATTAGTTTTGGAAAAAGGTTGTTACTGGCTAAGCCACATATTTTACTTTTTTAATTATTACTAAAATATTCTTAAAACTTTTTAAACATTTAATCAATTGAATATTTTCTACGGCATTGCTCATAACACAAAACTCTTCTTTCATAAATAGACTATAATTTTATATACAATTAATAGGACGAATTGGCACTCATCTTTCGTTACTGCGCCGGCCTCAAGTCTGGTCGGCACAGTAACGGGCGCTATTAAAATCCAGTTTGAACCGTTCTCCAGATAAAAAACTTTTAAAAAATGCAAGCAAGGAACAGGCAAAAAAACATTACACTCATCGCTGGATTATTGGCCGGGCTCGGGGATAGACGGTCTTCAATTCAATGCTATTAAAACCCAGGTTTAACCGGATTTAAAGCGACGAGCACTCTTATCTCAACAGTCAGGACCGCGTATTTAGTCTCTGAACGTACAAAAGTAAATGCGCAGAGAGTCGCGATGTAAACAACTTCTGGCGGCCCTGACTGCCCGAGCGATGGTGCCATCGCAGGACGCTCAGGGTGGAAGACAGAATCAGTGAAGCGTGAACGACCATGAAGCCGGCCCGAAATCCAGTGGCTCATAATCCAGCGATAAGTATATAAGCAATAATTCTACAATACTTGGCGAAACGAATTCGGAGGCTGGTTAAAAAAATGTGAATCAAAAAGCAAATCTGGAGATGATTTAGCTCACTGTGTCGTTTGCGAAAAGTGTATTATAGCACACAAAACTGCTATTCTTTGCCACTCGAAATCAGAAAAGCATGCCCAAAATGTAGCTATGTAAATCATCCACTAATAAGAAAATAGATGATGCACCAGACTTGAGATTGGATAAATCGTTTAGGAGAGTAGAATTGAAACTAACAGGTTTTCTGGCAGTAAATAATTCACCCTTTGTCTTGATGGACGTTTTATCTCCTTTATGAGCAGACAATTTTCCAGATTTGGAAATTGGAAAACAATTAGTTGTTAGAAGAACAAAAGGAAAAAACTTTAGAGAAGAATTTTTCAATAACCTTAGAGTGCTTGGAGCTTTTTTTTCTATAATTATCTATGAACAGACAGATCAGAGTTTCTCTAAGCAATGCGCGTTTACGGTAACTTTCTACGACTATTCACAATATAAAAAAAAGACTAGATTTCTTGACATGATAGAAATGTCTTGTGGAACAGCAGGTCGTTTATACGGCTGCTTGAAAAGAATTTTAGAAGAGAAGACTCTACCTCTTGAGAACTTAGTAGGCTACTATTCGGATACAACGAATGTTATGTTCAGATCAAATAATTCAGTTGTTGCCCTTTTAAAAAGACTTTTACCAGATGTAGTATTTATTAAATGCTCACAACACAGCACAAGCTTAGCCATATGTCAAGCTTGTTTGAAACTTCCACGATCTGTTGAGGATTTCGTCCGGAACATTGGAGCACATTTCAGCAGAAGCGCTCTAAGACGTGATTCCTTCAAAGAGTTTCAAAAATTCTTTAAAACTGAAATATATGCGATTCTTACTGTATGTATTACTCGTTGTTTGTCTCTATTCTCTAAAACAATGTGTGGACAGAACTTTGGAACAGTATCCCGCATTGGAAGGTTATTTCACCGAACTAGCTTTTAGAGATCCATCGAAGACGAATGACGAAATTGAGAGCACGGTGTCGAATAAATTCTCGATCATCTATTTATAGTTCCTGTCCTACGCATTGGACTTGATGACTAACTTCAACCTACTCTTTCAATCGGACACTCCTCTGCTACACAGACAACAGCTAGAAGTCCAGAAATTGTTGAAAACGATTTGCAGCAACTATCTTGAAGTAGAGTATGTCAAGAATGCTTCAGACTTCTTCGATCTTGATCACCAAAATTCGCTCATGTTTGTTGAAGACAAGAACATTTATCTGGGCGTACTTGCTGCTGAAAGAATTTATAAATTAAGAACTAGCGGCAATGTACTTCAGAGAGATCTAGATCTTTTCTATAACGGCATTCGTCAGTTCTTCATGACGCTAGTTTCCGAACTCAAGGAACGTTCTCAGTTCACAGATCCAGTTTTCAAAGTGATAAAAATAGTCGATCCTCCGTTTTCTAAATTTTTCAGGATTAACTTTTTTCAGTGTCTTCTAGCAAGATTCCCGATTTTAAAGCAATTTACAGCTCAGCAAAAACTGGACCAGGAATAGCGCTAACATGGTCTTAATCACGAAGAGTATCAGCTGGACTCATCACTCTCTCCTGAAGATTACTGGCGCAAAGCTTTTCAGCTAAAGAATGCAGCAGATGCACCCTTTTTCAGCAATTTAGAAAAGGTTATGGGCCTTCTGCTGGTCTTAACATTTTCTAATGTGGCTGTTGAGCGATTTTTTAGCCAAGTAAAGAAATCGAAATCGAAATCATCTGGCAAATGAAACTCTGAATTCGGTTTTGGCTACGAGGGAAGGAATTGCAGATGTTGGAGGACTGCTACAGTTTTATCCAACCAAAGAGATGATGGATGTGAAAATCTGGGAGTAATTATACCTATTAGTATTATAATTTGATATTTGAGGATAAAGATATTTTATTGAATGTTTTTTATGCTAAGCATTATCTCGTAAAAAATTATATAACTAAAATAGTGTTAATTTTATAAGGAAGAGACTGATGTGCTTAAATACAATATGGAGCAATGCCCAGGTTTTATATATTTTTCTAGTTTTCAGATCTCTATATCCACCTCTAATTATAAGCCTTACTTAATTACAATTATTTTAAATAATTACAGATATTTGTGGATTTCTAAAATTATTTGATTTAGAATTTTCATTATTTTTTAAAATTAACAACTATATATCTTTTAAAAACTATGAAAACTTAGAACGAGGATTTTCAACCTGTCACAGGACGCAGGATACCTCTGGCATGCGCAGCAGTTACTCCTGTGTATTTCTAGACTATGTTAACCCATGTTTTAACACTGTGATTTTAACAAAAAAAATACACAGGAACAACCACAGCGCATGTCAGATATATCAGGGATGCAAAAATCAGACTTACGTATTTAATAAATTCAATAAATTAGTTTTTTCTATGTAGTTTTAGATGATTTAAATTTACGGGAAGTTTCAAGGAAGTTTCGAAATTTTTCCAGGAAAAATTAGGAATTTTCGATCGAGCTGCCGGGAAGTTAAGAGCGCTCACTCCGTCAACACTGGTCGCAGAAGTACCAATGTTATACTAAGCAGTTACATATAATAAGCGATACGAGTGGATCCGTGCTGAGCAAAAACGGCGAAAACTCACGAAAGACGAGTCGATTAAGTGAAATACACAGTTATCTCTACTTCATAATCTCGCGGCGTTCGCGTACGAACAGCTCTGGCTTGACTCTCAACCTTCAGTATTCAAATATTTCGATGAAAGGTGCTGGTTTTTTCTTCCCGAATCCAACTTTCTTGCGGTTAACATAAAAAATAATGTGTGATACACGTGTGCGAAAATAATTCCTCACTCGTGCGATTTACAGCACTCGCCTTCGGCTCGCGCTGTAAACCTCGCACTCGTGGGAATCACCTACTTTGCACACTTGTATTGCAAATAACTATTTTATATAGAGGAGAGTGATCCGAACTGGATAGGTTCCCGACCTTAATAGTACGTAAAAATGACTAAATATTTGAATTAAACAAACTGAAGTAATTTTTTATAAGTAAAATTATCAAAAAGGGATTGTGTCATAATACGGCTTACCACTTATTTGCCATTTTTAAATTAGAAACTTAAAAAATATGTTTTCGACATGAAGACGTAACTTTTTACCTCTGATAATTTCGTCATTTTTACTGCCGTAGGATTTTTTTACAACTGTTTCGTGTGTTCTTTGCATTCACGGAACATTTGGCTTTAAAACTTTCAACACAAATAGACTTTCAATTATAACAAAGTAATTAAGATGTTTTTATTGGCAGTGTCATTTTCCCCGATCTAAATAATTCGTAAAAAAACACTCAAAAATTTTTCAAATTACTCGCGCATTTTTCCAACATAAAAGAACTAGCTATTTTAGTAGATTTTTTCAGCATTTGAAGTTGGCAGAAGTGGCTGTCATCACTTAACAGTAAAAACGATTGAGATAATATCGGGTTTATTTTTTAAAATGTATTTAAAAATATTGCTTTTATCAAGACAAAAACACTTAAAAGTAACAGTGCTGAAATGCTATTCGATGAGATCAAGTGAAATATAGATCAATTAACAATGTGAGTGCTGTAAAACACGAGTATCTTAGTCCCAAATCCTCATCTGGATAAAAGTGCAATGGTTCAGAAAAAGATTAATTACGGATAAATATCTGATATAATCTTTGTTACGTTACCGGTATTGTTTAAAGTAATGTTTTATCTTTAATTTGGTACGTAATAATTTTCTTTTTTCTGTAAAATGATTAATTATTATAAAGTAAAAACTTTTTATCTCCCCTATTGCGTCAGCACTTTTCACTATTTTCTTTAACTCTATAGTTAATTCCAGCTCTTATAGAACAGAAGTTATAGTCTCTTATAGCAGGCTGCTTTTTATGGAACTTTATTATAGATTGCATTTTTTTATTAAAAACTTATTTTGTATATATTG
The DNA here is from genome assembly GCA_037177015.1 of Euceroptres primus. NCBI lineage: Eukaryota > Metazoa > Arthropoda > Insecta > Hymenoptera > Figitidae > Euceroptres > Euceroptres primus. The sequence continues at coordinate 11,425 of JBAGKK010487194.1, forward strand.
CATCAGTACTTTTCACTATTTTCTTTATTTTCTTTTTATTTCCGTGCAATATTGCAACTTGCGGGCACTTCTTAATTGAAGCTACATTGATGCAATATTATATGAAGGGTCGACGGACAAAAGGGCGTAAGTACCAAACTTCAATAATTCGTTTTATTGTCTTAAATTAATTGTTTTGACCTAACTCATGTCCTTGTAGAAAATAATGGTCCAGTTCGATTTGAAGTGGGTCAGGGGAAGAAAGTGTATTTTGGGCCTTTATGGCCCAAAATGTCATTTCTGAGAGTTGCAGCATCACAAAAAAAGCATTAGTTGTACGAAAAAAGTATTTATACATGATTCATTACAAGCTGAAACAGTTGAAAGAAATTATGTTTTTCTCAATGTCATCCTTGAAATGGATATTTGATAATTTTTTTCTCCGAAGTCGATGTTTCTCTCCGCCTGCTTTTTTCGCGATTCAGTAGGGGTAAATCATAGCTTGAAACGTGTTTTTAGTTTTTTTTTTTAATTCAAAAATAAAAAAGTTATGCAGCTTTGTCTGTGTCAGGACCGGCGTTTTTGGGGATTCGTCGTTTTTTGACGAGGGTTCCTCGGAGATGGTTGCTTTTTTCCAGGCGTTCTTTTCACGATTCAATAGAGCTAAGTAATAGCTCGAAAGTAATTTCTTGTTTTTTTAAAATTAAAAGCGTTAAAGTTAGACAGTTTTTTGTGCCTTCTGTAAAATTCGCATTTTGCCACTTTCGCCCTTTTGTCCGACGACCCTTCATAAAGAATATTCCCAATATTTAGGGAATATTGCGAGCTTTGGGGTTTTTAAATTTTCTTTATTTAGACGATTATAATTCAAAAAATTCGTTCAATTTTTTATTCAGGAGGACCTTAAAGAGCCACTATCGTTAGGAATTGTTACGCTCAGTTCCTCTTGAACAAGGTGTAAACGGTTCGTGATAAGACTAAACTTATACGCATAAGCACTGGAATTCATGAACGACAAAAATACCGTGAATGAAGAGGGTGGCTTAATTTCAACCCATATAAAATGAAAACTCGAGTGTTCGTCTGTTTCCGACATAAAATATGCTTTCCTGCCTCACGAAACGAAACAATCTGTCCTTCTATATTTGAATGAGAGTGTATAAAAGTTCTGTAGAGAAAATTTGTATTTAAAATTCATTAGAAAATTACATTCACCTGCTCGTATATAAAATAGTATTGCTTGAATCAAAATATTTTCCTAAAATAAATAATTACGAAAAACATGATTTTCCTTTATGGTTAAGGCTTAGAGACTTATTGCGAATAAGTTGAAAGAAATTAAGTTTTATAATTTTTTATGTATTATTTCTTTTCTGAAATTGAGGTTAGGATCGTCAGTTTGTAATCATGCGTCACGGCAATAATCCTGGTAAATGTCTGTGCGCAAGGGATATTCAAGTGTTCATGGTAATTAATTTAGCGCCGTTGTCGAAAAGTCGAGTCGTAAAATAAATCTCGCTTACTCGGGAGCGGCGCTATTTCATTTATACGTTTATTACGTGCTTTCATTAAAATGCGCACGAAATGCTATATAAATGAATCCTTGCAATAAGACGCAGACATTTCACTGAAATCAAGCTAAATTAAACGATAAAAACTTAATAAGTTATATTGCAGGCTTTTACAGCAATTAGGTAATAATTAGAGATAAACTCTTGGTAAATTACAAAGATATGAGTTTCTCCGCTTGACGGCGTCTTAGAATTTTACTACACGCAGAAAATTTTCATTTTGATCCTCTTACTATTTGCATTTATTATTCCCAATTCTTTTAATTCTATTATTCCATAACATAATAAGCAACAAAAAGCTCGTTCATGCATTCATTAATGGAAAGTTGGGGAAGGTTAAATTAGGGAGAAAGTTTTGAGAGTTAATCCAACTCACTCATTGTATTTTGAGTTTTCTCAGAAACTTCTTACTCAGAATCGTACAAAAGAATCGTAAAATCTCACACTGAAAGGCTCTATAATTTTAGGAGAGAGAAAATCCGTTTGTTACCTACCGAAAATTTATTCGAGTACTTTCTCCGCGCCCGCCACTATTTTCCTAATGAGATTTTTCCTAAGGATATTCATTTCCATTCATTGCAGGTAAAGTGTCACGCGAAGATTCAATGCCTGGATTTTTTTCTGCGAAACGACTTCAGAGAAAAAAGCAACTCTAATTATACGTCGTCAATACGTTTCCCAACTACAATTTTGAAGCTCGCAGGTTGTAATATAATTTCTAATTAATGTTGACTCACTAATTACTGCTGCTCGAACTTGGACCTCTCATACTGAGAGAACATATTTTTTTGCTAATTACTCGTTTCTTAAGGTCTAGTGTCCGAATATTTTTTCGTACAATAAATGAGTGACATAATTTCAATTTTCGACGAGTTTTTCTGTGAGTGAGCGTAATATTTTAGTTGTAGGTAAATATTTGTAAATACATTTTAGCAAATAAATGCCAATACAATAAATGTTGTTAAGCTACAGATGTTGTATAATTTCAAAATATGAATTCGCAAAGATGTTGACTGAAACTACGAAAATGTTAATGATATTCAAAACTAACTTTACCGTGTAATCAAAGTTGGAGTAACTAAGACAGCAGCTGTGACATTTCATGTAACTCCACAAGACACAAAACAAAGTCTCGGGGTCTCGACCAGACGCTGATGGCCGTAAATTACTATTCCATCCATCCCTCCTATTATATTAGCACTAAGCTTGCCAACTTTGTGAAAAGATGTCCGCTCGGCGAAACTTGGTACTCTTGTGACCATAAAAAAATCGTAGTAATCATCGCTGACTTCAATAAATTTTGATTGTTTCTAAGATAGGTTACATTTTAAAAACCTAACTACAATAATAATAATTGGGATAGGAAAAGAGAACTTTTCTAAAATAAGTAATAAAGCCAATCTTTTCAAGAGATTCAGAAATATAATATAATATGTATATTAATTTTAAAGGAAAAAAAATATTTCAGACGAAACATAAAACATCATATTAATCACAATAAATGTCAAAATAATGATGAGCGAGATTATGAAGTTCTATCTTACCTATTTTATATTTATAATTTTTTGAAAAAGAATATAAGGGTTATTGCCAAAATATTAACAATTTTGAGTCCCTATCATTTTTCAAATTTCCGTTGATTAATTAATTCTTCCTAAATATATGCTGAATAAAGTACTTACATCAGGGCACAATTTAGGAAAGTTTCAAAATTTTAAGACTTCGTTTAGAAATTTTAAATAAAAATCTTTGAAAAATGTCAGGTTACGCGAAGTCCCAAACTAGAAATTTTGAATAGAAAATTGCTAAATAGTATCAAAAATATTTTCTTTAATAATTTGGGCTTATAAAAATCGTTTGAAATTAGTTGAAAGAGATAATTATGGAGTAATAAGTTGAATATTTTGCAGTTAAAGATGCGAAAAATTGCTCCAAAGTCTGACCCTAAGTTTTGTGTTAGATTTTACGATTTTTCTATTTAAAGATAAAACTCAAAGATCGTGATTCAAACTATTAAAAATACGACGTAGTTTAGTTAATTTTAGGATAAGGAAGATTTTCATAAAGTTGAACATCGATTTCTCATCAGTATTTCCAAATAGCAGACAATAATAATTACTATTTTTGAACAATATGTTTTACAAAATGTCATATTTATCGAACTATTAATTGAAAATTTTATTAAAAGAAAGAATATCTTGAATCTGTGAAGTCAAAATCAAATAAATCGCACAATCACAGATGTTTTCCATATTTTTAATAATTTTTACCTGTTCTTGGAGTTTTTTTTAAAGATTCTTTAAATATTTATTTTGTCAAGGTCGAATGTCATACATGGCGAACCTTGTTAGTGTAGTGAATTTTGGGTTTAAGGACGTCTGACTTCATTTTTCCCTCTCAAACTCCCACTCGCCCAAAAAAAATGATTTCCATTCCTAACGTTGTACAGTAAAATGCATAATTGTCTTCCTTCCGATTAGGTTCGATTAGGTCCTGCGCAGTCAGGAAAGGGCTGCACATAACCTAACCGGAAGGAAGGCAATTATGTATCTTACTGTACATCAACTTGATATGCAATCAAATTACTTTAAAAAATTTAGAACTCAAGTAAGACTCCATGCTTATTACAAAGGGACATAGGTATAGGAGTTATTTTCGTATAAAATTCAGAACTATCACCAAATATATTCCTTCATCTCTCTATTTCGTTTTTTTCATGCTTTCTTGAGTTGGACGTGTACAAAAAATATATTTTAGGCAGCATGGTATATTTATTTTCTTCGGAAATTTCGTGGTCTAATATGATCCACTTTTTGGCAATCACCCCCCGAGTAAAAATTCTTCGACTTGGGTTCGACTTGATTCGTCTTCAGTACGACTTCAAGACGGCGATGTCTAGCTGCGTCTCAAAACTGAGACGAGTCACACATCGTCTTACCTTTATGATCACGAGAGGTTTTACTTTGTCTCAAGATGAAGAAACTTGTCTCAAGACGAGTCTTGTCTTGGTTAAAATACCAAAGTTCTTGGGAAGGAAATTTCATTATCTACCCATTTTGACACACTGAAAAACTGTATTTTATAACATTTTAAGGAAAATTTTACATAATTGTAATCGTGAAAATACGTAGATTGTGATTTTTTAACTATCAGTTTGCTAATTGCAAGACTGCAAAAATGTTTTTTTCAAAATTTTAATCCTCTGTACCTGGTCACAGTTTTATGACAGCCTTAGCCTCGACCAA
>JBAGKK010487205.1:0-16219 GCA_037177015.1 Euceroptres primus
TATATCCGTTAGCTCAAACTTTTAGTTAGTCACTATTTCATCTCCTGAGCGTTAACAACTGATTCAAATTATTTAAAGAGGAATGAGTGTTTACAATCATTAAAAACTAAAGAGTAAAAACTAAAAGGAGTAAAAGAAGAAAATGGGCTTAATAAAAACTGGATTGTTAGGTTTGATAGTGCTGTATGGTATTTCCATATTTTTAAGACCTAACCAAACTGTGGTACCTGATCTTCCAAATACCTGGTGGGGACCAGGAAAAGAGGACAAAAACGTTGACAAAAGCATTCGTCCTTTTAAAATAGTTTTTGAGAACAAGGTAAGAAATATTTTTAGGTATTATATAACTTGATGCCTTGAAATGCCTTGAAATATCTCGTTGATTGAATCAGATACAGTGGGACCTCGTTCGTGTCGCAGACTTGGGACCGTGAACCTCATTCGTGTCGCAAACGTCACTTCCGGTCGTTTCAGGGGCGTACTTAGGCGTACGTACCACGATTGATTCTAATGTACCACGAGTATCTCTGCTAATCACAGCAGTGACTTGCGGTGCGCGCGCAGATTTTTGCCGTCACTTCCGCGTCACGAGCGAGGTTTTGAGGGGTCACGTGACCACGACACGAACGAGTGCGACACGAACGAGGTCCTACTGTATTGAATTTTGGCAGAGAAGTATCAATCACTGTTAAAAAAATTTTTCTTGAAGATTCATTCATTCCCATAATTTGATTGTAAATTATTTACTGACAGTTTTTTTTTATAGAAGGTATAAAAGAACTAAATGAAATAAATTTTTCAGGCTATCGAAGATCTGAAGTTTCGATTAAAAAATACTAGATTACCGAAACCAAGTTTGGAGGGAGTTGGTTGGACTTATGGTGTCTCTAGTCAATCTTTACCAAAGATAATTGATCATTGGCTTAACAAATATGACTTTAAGAAACGAGAAGCATATATGAACAAGTATCCTCAATTTGTGACAAATGTTCAAGGTGTTGTTTAATAAACAACTTTAGTTTATTCTTTTTAATGACAAATTTTTAATAAAAAATAATTATTTATTATTTTTCCATAAATACTTAAGATTTTTTGTTAATCAATAGGTCTGGATATGCACTTTTTGCACGTTAAACCTAAGGATGCCAAGGGGAAAAAAGTATTACCATTGTTGATACAACATGGTTGGCCTGGATCGGTTTTAGAATTCTACAAAATAATTCCACTTCTCACGACTCCAAAACCAGAATATGATTTTGTTTTTGAAATTATAGCTCCGTCTCTACCCGGATTTGGATTTTCAAGCCCAGCTGTTAGGCCAGGTCTTGGAGCAAGTCAAATGGCAGTTGTATTAAAAAATCTTATGCTGAGATTAGGCTTTGAAAAATTCTATACTCAGGGTGGTGATTGGGGAGCAATAATCACTGCTAACTTGGCTGCCGCGTTTCCGGAACAGTAAGAACCTTTTCCGTAACTTTTTTACTCCAATTTTAAATTCGGAATTAAATTTTTTTACAAGCAACATTTGCTACCAATGAGAAACATCAAGTGTTTGTGTTATTGTGTCAATTGCCATTGTGTCAAACGATTCATTCGGACTAACTTTATTAAAATATTCCTCCAACGTTTCGAAATCCTAATGAATTTTCTTTTAGAGAAATCGCCATTAGAAATCCATTAGAATTTCAAAACTTTGTAGGAATGTTTTAATAAAGTTTATCTCATTAACTTTTTTACCAAATCTCGAACATTAAGGGATCATCTCAGTGTGACGGTCGAAAAAATGGCCAATTTTCATGATTTTTTTTTCAATGAATAAAATGAATAATCAGTCCGAATTTTTTGCACTTATTAGTAGCACTTATCCCCTGTACAAAATAATTTTCATAATGTAAATTTTTATCTTTTTGAATCAACAAAGTAATGTTCTAAGAAGCCTCCTTTAAAAAATATCACTCGATGGTGGAAATTCCCGGGGTCGTAAAAATGGTCTGAAACAAAAAATTAAAGGAATGTCGCTATCGTGCTATTGAGGATTTTTTTCGATAAAAATTAACAAAATGGCGACCATTTGAAATTTTTATGTAAAATTTCACCAAATTTTTCGGGAGATTTTTGTTTATAACAAATGAAATTTTTTAAATTAAAAAAATCTTCCATAGCACCATAGAGAATAACTTTGAGAATGACCTGTAAAAATTGGAGAATGATAGCTTGAAAACTCTGGTTGTAGGAGTTTTCACAGTTTTGAAAAAAAGGTGTTTCGAGAAAAACGAGTTTAAAGTTTCAAATACGATATTTTTATAATTATAAAATGTGGACTTACGATCAACCGGCGATGCCAGCTCCATAAAATATTCCTTCGGCTTCTTAGAATCGCTCATTTTCAACAGCCCTTGGATGACCAAAATAATTCGAATTTCGTAACCAAACATTCACATAATATTTTCGAAGACCTATACTTTGAGAATATGTAAAAAAAACATTTTTTAAAATTTTTACACTGAGATGGTCCCTTAAAGTTTATTATCATAATAATTACTACATTTTAGCTCTAACTTCCCTCATTTGCCACTCTTCAAGGCTGCATTAAAACAATTTCCTTGCTTTTTCAGTGTACTTGGTATGCATTCGAACATGTGTACAGTTTTGTCAGCCTGGAGTTACTTTAAATTGTACTTCTTTAGTTATTTTCCATCTCTTATTCTTAAGAAAGAAGACTTCGGAAGACTTTATCCACTTAGCGAACATTGGTTAACTAAAGTAGAAGAATCAGGATATTTACATATTCAGGCCACAAAGCCTGATACCATAGGTACGAAAAAATAATTTTATATTTTGTCCACAAAATATAAAATTTAGTTTTAAAATATCAAATTTTAAATTAAAAATACTACGAATTGAAGTCAATTATAATTGAAATTAAAATAGAATACATATAAATTGCTTTAGGCATTGCACAAAGTGATTCGCCAATAGGGATGGCAGCTTATATTTTGGAAAAATTTTCGACTGGGACAAATCCAGCTTACAAATTAAAAGACGATGGTGCTCTTTTTGAAAAACACACTCCTGATGAACTTATCGATAATTTAATGCTTTATTGGATTCCGAATTCCATGACCACTGCTATGAGAATTTACGCTGAATTTTTTAACAAGGACATTCTCAAACCTGGAGTTCATAAGTATAAATACTTTTTATACTCAATTTTTTTATTCTGATGTAGTTGATATCCATCAATTTTATTAGAATTAAATTTTAGCGACTATAATTAGAAAGAAGCCAATTTATTTTAAAAAGAATTTCTCGAGCTAGGACTTTTGGGTTGTTGGCATTTTTTTTAGAGCAAACTCTTTTTATTTAATTATAGATTTTCATTTCTTTCCACATAAAAATGAATTTATTCTAAAAAATCTAAAATGTATTTATATAATTTTACAGCGCGCCCATAAATGTGCCAAGTGCCTGTGCTCAGTTTCTTTATGAAATTACCTACTTGCCTCCATTTCTTCTCAAAGAACGTTTCAAAAATCTAATTCGGGCTACAAAATTCCCACGAGGTGGACATTTTGCAGCTATGGAAGAACCAAAACTTTTGGCTGAGGACGTTTGGGCTTCAGTGAAAGCCTTCGAAGAAATTCGAAAAAATACAAGTTCCTAATTGGAGTCAATGAATTAAAAATGAATTTAATTAAAAAATTAAATTCTATTGAAATTTATTCTGTATTTTTAAAAATCATTTAAATAGTTGACATTTTTAGACATTATTAAATATTTTAGAAACTTTACTATTACATTTCAATTATTGTAATTATTTTATAAAAATCTTATTTAATGAAGAAAGTTTGAAGGAGACTAAGAAACTAAAATCCTTAGCGTTTACAAGCAGGAATTTTATCAACAAGATTTTATAAAACATCGATATTTTATAATTTAGTACCTATAGTACTAAGTACTTTAAGTATCTACTAAGTATCTACTAAAGTATTTACTAAGTATCTACTAAAGTATCTACGAAGTGTCTACTAAAGTATCTACTTTAAGTATCTACTAAAGTACTAAGTACTTTGAGTACTATAGGTACTAAATACTTAGTATTTTAGTGCTATAGGTATAAATACTAAGTATTTAGTACCTATAGTACCAAAGTACTTTTGAAAATATAGTTCTTGCCTATAGAGGCTGAATTATTTAAAGGAGTTTTTAGTTAGTTTAATTTCTTTATGTATGAAATTAAAATCCTATTTTGAATAATTAAGCGTCCACAAGCAAGAAGTCTGTCAACAAGATTTTATAAAACATCAATATTTATTACTCAATAAATCTTGATGATATAGTTCTTGCCTATAGAGTCTGAATTATTTATAGGATTTTTTTAGTTAGTTTAGTTTCTTTATGTATGAAACTAAAATTCTATTTTGAATAATTCAGCGTCTACAAACAAGAAGTCTGTCAACAAGATTTTATAAAACATTAATATTTTACAATTTATTACCTACTTAAAGGACTTTTATCAATAAATCTTGATGATCTAGTTCTTGCCCAAAGAGGCTGAATATTATTCAAAAGATTTTTTAATTAGTTCAATCAGTTTCTTTATGCATGAAATTGAAATTTCCTTTTGAAAAATTCAGCGTCTATAAGCAAAAACTTCGTAAACAAGATTTTATAAAATATCAATGTTTTATAATTTATTGCCTACTTGAATAATGATGAATAAAATCTTGATGACAAAGTTCTTGCCCACAGACAGCACGAGGTACTTTAAAATTAAATTACTTTAAAACTTGTTACTTTAACTAAAGTCCAAGAGGATTTTTGTTTATATGTGGGTATTGGTCAGGAATATCAGGATCTGCAAGTGGTCTTCCGATTTTAGTGAAACTTGGTGAAATTATAGTGCTACTCAAAAGACATTTCGAGTCCAAAGGATTTTTGAAAATTTTCGAAATTACGGAAGTTAAGCCATATTGATTTTTGGGGTTGGACTTTTTTAAATTATCAATATTTCTGGAACCGATGAGTGAATTTTGATGAAACTTGGAGGTATTAGAGGTGAAATTATGAACTTTAAAAAAATAATACTCTGAAAGAAAAATTCGAAAATTTTACCCGAAAAAAACTTTTCAAAAAATTTGAATCAATTTTTTCGTTAATTACCGCCCTTTAATTTTTTTTAAAAATCAGGATATAAAGATTTCTTGTGAATTCACCTTTCATTTAAAAAAAAACAGAAATTCAAGTAGACTCTTCTGATTCCAAAATAACGTCATTTCAGTGAAACCGTGTGCTGCGCTCCGCTCTCAGTGTCGCGACTCGCAAACCATAGAACCAGCTGAAACCAGCAACTTCTTTTCATCTTCTTTTATCAGACCAGACATTTACATATCTCCATGGTAAAAATGTTTCCTATGCTCAGTATGGCTTGGGTTTTATGCGCAGGGGTGTGTTAAATAAAAAAATGGTTGAATAGTTAAACTAATTGTTATAAAAAATTTTGTTAACAAATACTCAACATTATGGATTGTTCATTCGTAAAGGATATTTCGTCGGTCAAATTAGATGCTTTTATCGACAAAGTGATACTTGATCATGAAAATTTATCTCCCGACATTATTGATTAATTTTATAAACAAATTGTATAAACAAATGAACACTGTAGACATTGATATATAAAAGAAGATCGATTTAACTTTTAATTTTTCTTAAACTGTGTTGCCAGTGAAATTAAGTAATGAAAATTTGTCATTTGATATTATTTGTTAATTTTAAAAACAAATTATATCAAAATTGCCCAGTTGGGACATACAAAGTCAACAAAAAACCATTTTTTCTCTTAATTGTCTTTAAATGAGGTCAGTGATAACAGTGGCATGATGCGCTTCCAATAAATGTCTACAATGATCATTTGTGTATATAATTTGTTTATAAATTTAACAAACAATATCGAATATTATATTTTCAACACTAAACTTCACTGGTAACATAACTTAAGGACAATTAAGAGAAAAAATTATTTCTTGTTGACCTAAAGTGAAACTAGTGGGCATTTGTTTATACAATTTGTTCATAAAATTAATCAATAATGTCGGGAGATAAATTTTCGTGATAAAGTATCACTTTGCCCATAAAAGCAAATAATTTGATTGCCGAAATATCCTTTACAAATTAACCATCAATAACGTTGAGTATTTGTTAATATAATTTGTTTACAACAAATAGTTTTACAAGTCAACAATTTTTTTATTTAAGACACCCTTGCGCATAAGACCCAATCTATACTGAGCAAAGGAAATATTTTTCAAGAAGATAAAAAGAAGTTGCTGGTTCTACGTTGTGCGAGTCGCGACACTGAGAATGCAGCGCAGGGTCTTACTGAAATGACGTTATCTTCAGAACCAGAAGAGTCTCCATGAATTTTTCTTCTTTAAATGAAAGGTGAATTCACGAAGAATCTTTATATCCTGATTTAAAAAAATTAAAAGGGAGGTAATTAACAAAAAATTAATTCAAAATATTTTTTAAACTTTTTTCGGGCAAAATTTTAGAATTTTTCTTTTAGAGTAAGAAAGCTTTTAAACTTTTCTCTTTCTTTCTTTTTCATTTTTCAAAATGCATAATTTCACCTCTAATATCTCCAAGTTTCATCCAAATCTACTGATCGGTACCAGAAATATCGATAATTCAAAAAAATCCAAGCCCAAAATTCAATGCAACGTAACTTCCGTAATTTTGAAAATTTTGAAAAATCCATTGGGCTCCGAATGTCTTTTAAGTAGGAATATAATTTCACCAAGTTTCATTAAAATCGGAAGAACACTTGCAGATCCTGATATTCCTGAGGAATGTCTCTTTCAAACTTTTTTCATTTCTCGTTGTTTTAAATAAGACTTTTATTTTAAAGCATTTGACACAAACACTCACACACACACATTAAAGGGCATAGCAAGGTAAGCATGGAAAAGCCCCCGTCTGGATCTGGTTGAGATTTTTACAGCGAGTTGCCGTTGATGGGAGATTAAATTTCCCAAAAGATTATATCTGGAAAAAAATTGTTATGGGAGTTATGGGGGTAAGAAGAAAAATCGAAAATAATTTTTTTTTCGAAAACGGCTGAACCGATTTTGATGAAAAAAATATATGTTATAGATTTCAATGCAAAAATGTTATAAAAAAAATTACGGAATTTTTGTTTTTAAATACGGGTAAAATAAATTTTCAAAATTAAAAAAAAAATTTTTTATGGGATGCACTTGAGGCACTATCACCATTTTCTCCCCAAACGATCTCTCTAGAATAACAACTGACTCTCTAAATAACTCTAGAATAACATGTCCGAGTTTCAAAACGATCAGAGGGGTAGTACGTAGTTTTAAAAAATGAAGATGTTGAGCCTGTCACGTGTGTAGCGCGCTGATCTGCGCTTCTCAGTGAGGACATTGGACGAAAAAATGTTCAAAATAATATTCCGGCTTATTTTTTCAACCGATTTTAAAGTTTTTTTTATACGGAAGCTAAATAAATTCTTAAGAGATCTGTGAGAGCCGATTTTTAAAAAAAGTTGATAATTTTTTTTAAGTATAAACTTTGCGATGATTAAAATTTTTAATTTTTTCTTTTAATTTTGTCAGTTTCCGGTGCATTAACAATACATAAATTGTTCAGTTTGAGTGACATTAATATGTAATCGATAAATGCAGATTCGCAAAATACTAATTGAAAGTTTATAATAAATTCATAATTTGTTATTAACAATTGTATTGTTATAAACAGCAGTCTGAGATTTTATAATGATTTTGAATATTTATAAAGTGACTTTTGTCTGTAATCCAATTTTAAGTTATGTAAAAGCATTATAAAAGTAAATGCAAGTATATTTCTCATTTTTATAAACAAATAATATAAACAATTGCAGAGTTTAAGCAATTTGTTTCAATTGGTTTGCCAGTGATATTCCGGAGCAGTACCTTGACATTTTATGAAAAATGTGATTATTTTAAACAAATGACATAAACAAATTCGCTCTTTGGGCAATTTATTAAAGTTCAAGATACTTTTTTTTGAAAATTTATTTTAATTCGTTGTTATTGCAAGACAGTATATTGTTATTTCATTATAAACGTTATTGCTATAAACGAATTCGAAACGAATTTGTTTATGCTATTTGTTTATAACAATAACATTTTTCATAAAATGTCAATGTACTGCTCTGGAATATCACTTACAAACCAATTGAAACAAATTTTCAAAAAAAGTAACTCAAACTTTAAAAAATTGCACAAACAACGAATTTGTTTATACAATTTGTTTATTAAAATCACATTTTTCATAAAATGTCAATGTACTGCTCTAGAATATCACTGACAACCCAATTGAAACAAATTTCAAAAAAAATTACTTCAAACTTAAAAAAATTGCACAAACAGCGAATTTGTTTATGCCATTATGCTATTTGTTTATAGCAATCACATTTTTCATAAAATATAAGTGTACTGCTCCGGAATATCACTGGCAAACCAATTGAAACAAATTCCCTAAAAAAGTACCTCAAACTTTCCAAAATTGCTTAAACTCTACATTTGTTTATATAATTTGTCTATAACAATGAGAAATATACTTCTATTTATTTTTGTAATGCTTTTACATGACTTCAAATTGGATTACAGACAAAAGTCACTTCATAAATATTCAAAATCGTTATAAAATCTCAGACAGCTGTTTATAATAATATAATTGTTAATAATAAACTATTAATTTATTATAAACTCTCAATTAGTATTTTGCGAATCTGCATTTATCGATTACACATTAATGCCACAACTTATGCAGTATTAATGCATCAGAAACTTAAAAACTTTAATTCTAACAAAGTTTATATTTAAATAAAAAAAATTTATCAACTTTTTTTAAAAATCGGCTCTCATAAATCTCTTAAGAATTTATTTAGCTTCTGTTAAAAAATAGTATATTATGCAACATGTGCGTAAAATACGGTTTTACACACGCAATCACCACAAGTGGGTAAATCGTACACACGAGTTGCATACGATATTTTTTGACACAGTATGCATAAAATGCGTTTTTACACACCCATATTAGTGCGTAAAACACTGTATCGTAATAAGTCGTTTTACGCACTAATATGGGTGTGTAAAAACGCATTTTACGCACACTGTGTCAAAAAAAACTTTAAAATCGGTTGAAAATATATGCCGGAGTATTATTTTGAACATTTTTTCATCCAATGTCCTCACTGAGTTGCGCAGACCAGCGCGCTATACACCACACGTGACGGGCTTCATTTTTTAATGAATTTTTAACGTGATCTTCATTTTTTTAAACTACGTACTACCTCTCCTATCGTTTTGAAACATGGACATGTTATTTTAGAGTATATAGAGATCCTCTAGGGAGAAAATGGTGATAGTGCCTCAAGTGCATCCCATAAAAAATTTTTTTTTTAATTTTGAAAATTTCTTTTACCCATATATTTTGAAAAAAATTCCGTGATTTTTTTAATAACATTGTTGAATTGAAATTCATAACATATATTTTTTTTCATCAAATCGGTTCAGCCGTTCTCGAGAAAAAAATTATTTTCGATTTTTCTTCTTATCCCCTTAACTCCCATAAAAAATTTTTTCCAGGCATAATCTTTTGGGAAATTTAATCTCCCATCAATGACAACTTTCTGTAAAAATCTCAACCAAATCCAGGCGGGGACAGCTTATCCATGCTTATCCTGCTATGCCCTTTAATACAAAAGTATCTTTATCCTAATAGAAAATGTATTAGTTTTAAGATAAATGTGTAGTATGTTTAATGTACATTCTATATTTATGGATTTTTCTTCACCAATAATATTAGATAACTATGAATTGAGGACATTGTAGAATTGAAGCTGAAAATGCAGCATCATTTGTCAAGGGCATCACGTAAACATCCAGTCCACTTACATAAAGTGAATAAGAGAAGAGACAATAATGACGGTGCAAATTGTGTCTCTGTTAAATCTCTGTGCTAGACATTCAAACTAAAAGACTTTCATATAGAATTCAATCAATCTACTACAAATTTTTACAACACCCTTAATGAAAAATTTCAAAACTTTAAAACTTAATTCAGTGCAATAAAATTTCAGTAACATTAAGTTTGATCAGAATTTTATAAATTTATAATCTTTTAATTTAAAGATATCAAAGTTTAATAGATACACTCGAGCCCCGGTTTCGTTAGCACCAATATAATTCTTCCAGGAATTTGGTTTTTGGGAGAGGGGTCCAAGGGAACGAGAAAACCGAGCTCGGAGCTCAGCGGAATTGCGTAAGTAGCGTAGCAACAAAGTGCGCAGTAGTGACGCAGTAGTCTACGCGTTGAATTCCGTCGGCTCGCATCAGTTCGTTTTCAGTGATTTGGTTATGAGTTATATATAATAATTCATAAACAATAACAAAATCAAAACTTAACAGTAAAGTAAACGTTAAATTAAACTTATATTTAAAAAATATTTTTCACTCTTGACAAAAATCAAACAGAAATAGTTCACACGGTCCTGACTTGTTTACGTTTAGAGAACCTCAATTTTATTCGAAGGCCATTCAGGCAACCCCCGAAACCCGCACTAAACCGGAGCTTCAGTGTATTAATTAAAACCTAAATTTAACTACTTCCATTCCTGAATTTTAGAATCGCCTAAATCTATCGATATTCAATTCATTTTTTAAACCAAGGTATTTTTAGCACCTACAAAATTTAAATTGTAAATAACAAATGCTGTAATTTTAATGTGAATCCAAAATTTTCGTGTAGTAATGATAAATAAGAAGATTCAGCAAGTACCTATTATCATAAGTCATAACTGCAGACACTCTTGGTTTAATGAGCCATAAATGTTTTTTGCATCTATACCAGGAGAAAATGCTTCTCTAAAATCTAACAGTAACTTGATCATTTTAGTTTTATGTGAAAAATAAATTCCAGAAGTTTACAGGCTCTCAGCTGGAAAACGGTACCAGAATCATTCCTGCTTTAAAAATGCTATTTCTTTTCTCCCTGAGAGTGCTAAACTTATTTTCATATTTCTCTACTTTACCAATTTTCCTTCACAGACAATTTTTTCTAAATAAATATATTTTTATTCTTTTTCTACTGTTCAATATGCATTATCGCTCAGTTGAGAATAATATCTACCTTATATGTGAAATGGAAACGTTGCAAAAGATTACATTAATTTATCATGCGCAAGCTTCAATCTAATCTGAATTTATTGGACTTTGCCAAAAATTTAGTTCGTGATGTTTATTGGGTCTCTTAATTCCATTAGAGTAAATCAGCAAATATATCAAAATAGATTTAAATAAAGTAAGAATAATTACTTTCAAAATTTTTGTATAACTTTTTCCTTATTACACTTATTTCCTTATTCCTTATTACAAAGGAGATAAAGAGGCGGAAATTTTTTATATTAAGTTGTTATATTGCCACACCTGTCTACTTTTTTCTATCTACCTTTTTTCTTCCTATTAAATGTTATCATATCTATTGTCTGAATCTTTTAATATTTGTCTAAACTGTTCTGCTAAAAACAGTACAAATTCTTGAAATAAAATAGTGTCCAAATGTATTTTTAAAGACAAATTGAACCTCTGTAATTTGAATAAAAGGACGAAGCAAATCAGTTACAATTATTTCTTTTGATACTCACTTTTGAAATAAAGTCTTCAAAGGTGAACTTTAATCCCCGGTGAACGCCTACAGATATGTTACCATTCAGGATGAGGTAGTTGTTTTCCACTTCCAGTCCACAAATTATTCAGGTCTTCAGAGCTCTCAGAGCTCTCTCAGTTCGTTCTTGGTCACCGTTTAGTGTTCGTCAGCACGATGTGGAAAGCAGTCTTTCCGATTCTCATCCTGACTGTAGGAGTGGCTCAGTATCTTAAGTAAGTTTCGCTAAAAAAAATTATAAACAATTAAAATTCAAGAGTACCAAAATTTTCCGTACCAAAGCTTTTTGTACCAAAATTTTCAATACCACAGTTCATCGACCTTCAAGTATCGTGTAGTGTTCTCATTACACTGAGTCTCATTGACCGCTTGGTATCCGGTTTCATGAAAATTTTAATTATGAAGCTAATCTTTGAGCCTCCGATACTTATTCACAGAGTGGATAATTCTAAGCGGAAATTTAAACTGAGTATTTTTGCAGTTAATTTTTTAAGAATTATTATATTATTTAAATATATTTATTATCTATATTATTTAAATAATAATTTTATGTTTGACAATCTAATAATTTTATTTAGTTTATTATTTATTTAAGATAAATAATTAATTGGAAACGTAAAGAATTTCCTGGTAACTTAGAAAACAATTTTATTCAGATACCAACAATCAGATCCAGAAGTGCCAAAACTTCCGGAAACTTTCTGGGGACCAAAGGAAAGACTTGGTAAAGAAGACAAAAGTATAAGGCCTTTCAAAATCGAGGTCTCGCAAAAGGTAATCATTTATGAAAAAAAACTTAATATTATTTAATGTATAATTACTTTCAATTTTTCTTTAAACTAATTCAATCTCGTATTTGCTCCAAAAATAAATTAAATGCCATTTTATGTGTTACAGTTTATGACATGAGAATTTTTTAAGTTTTAGTATTAACATCCAACATTATAAGCGATTATTACTTGTTTATAAATTTTAATTTTTCTTTGTATATCCAAATAAAAAATGAATAAGGCAAACAATTCTATTCATTAAAAAAATCAGTTCCAAATAAACCAATTTTTTTATCCAATTTATTATATTTTATTTTTTTTTAATTTTTTCCATATCGGATGGTAATGATGGAAACTTATTTTTACATTGACGTATTCGAATATTTTTTAAAAATAGACTTTTTGTATAAAAATACATTTTTAGCTAAAATTAAAAAATGATTGCTGTCTCAAGTTTACCTGACATAAATTACAACGTGAGACAATTATTGTTTTTGTTACAAAACGTGATTCACTTAGCCTAAATTACTATGTGAAATAGCAGTATAATTCACTGCGAAATGTCTTACACAGCACTAATTGCTAAGTACTTTTTCAGGTCACACACGTTCTTCTCTATAATTTTATAATTTTAATACGAATTTATAACTTTTAGAAACAAGATTTCAACCAATTTCTTTCTTCATTAAACACGAATTATTTTTCAAATTTTATTTTATTTTTCCATCATTGTGAATTTTATTGGCAAATCAAAACTGCGCAATTATCACCTCGTAGATATCTAAAAATAATACATTATCTTTGTTTATTATTCTCTTTGAAGATAATAGACGACCTCAACCAACGATTAGACAAATACTTCAGTTCGGTTGATTTGAGGCCAATAATCCCACCTTTAGAAGATACCCAGTGGACCTATGGAGTCACTTTACCTTATGTTCAAAATGTCCTTCGATATTGGAGAGATAATTACAAGTGGTCTAAAAGACAAGAATTGCTAAACAAGTATCCACAATTCGTGACCAATATTCAAGGTGGAATATAATAATATTTATAATTAAATTTTTTTCAAATATCAGGGTGGCCGCTGGACCGGGAAACCGGGAGTTTTTTTGTGACCTGGAAAAATCGGGAATTTTTTTCGTCAGTGGAAACGGCCACCCTGAATATAAATTTCAAGTAACTTAAAGAGACATTTTTATTTCTCAGGTTTGGACATCCACTTTTATCGTGTGAAACCCACCCTTCCAACGAATAGAAAGATAAAAGTGTTACCTTTGTTGCTTCTGCATGGATGGCCTGGATCAGTGGTTGAATTCCAAAAAATTATTCCATTACTAACGACTCCAAAACCTGATAAGAACTTTGTTTTTGAAGTCATTATACCTTCCCTCCCAGGTTATGGATTTTCAGAAGCTGCTGTTCGTCCTGGTCTTGGAGCTACACAGGTAAATTGATATTTATTATTGAACTTATTTTTATATTACTTATATTTATAAAATATTATATTATATTTTTATATTACTGAAACATTAAAATGTTATCTACTCTCAGTTTTTGCACTATGATTTAATTGAATTAATTTCAGATGTCCGTAGTATTTAAAAATCTAATGGTGCGACTAGGCTATGATAAATTCTACACTCAAGGAGGTGATTGGGGAAGTATTATAACAGCCAATTTGGCAACTCTATATCCAGAAAAGTGAGTATTATTTCCAACAATACGTATACTTTTTAAAATTGTACGTGCAAGAAATTTAACAATTTTTCATCTCTTTTAATTATTTTCAGAGTTTTTGGAAGCCACTTGAACATGTGCTTCCTAAACTCACCCTCAACAATATTTTGGAGTGTGCTTGGCTCATATGTGCCTTCTCTCGTAATCGAAAAGGAACATGCGTCGAAAATGTATCCTTTAAGCTACCACTGGAGTCGATTGGTTGAAGAAAGTGGATACTTCCATATACAAGCCACAAAACCAGACACAATTGGTAATAAATACTGTTTTCTTTTATATGAAGAGTAATTTATATTTATAATTATATATTTATAATTTATTATTTATATTTATAATTTATATTTTGTATATATATTGTATATATTGTATATTGTATATAATTTATAATTTATATTTATAATTATATATTTACAATTTATTATTTGTATTCATAATTATATATTAATAATTTATTATTTATATTTATAATTATATATTTATAATTTATATTTTAAATTACATATTTATAATTTATTATTTGTATTTATAATTATATATTTATGATTTATTCACATTTTTATTACATATATAATTTTTTCGGTTCTATTTTTCTTGTAGGTTCGGCACTTTCAGACTCTCCAGTCGGATTGGCAGTTTATATTTTGGAAAAATTCAGCACCTGGACGAATCCAGATTACAGATTCCGAGCTGATGGAGGTTTATTAGAAAAGTTCAAGATTGACGAGTTGTTAGACAATTTGATGGTGTATTGGGTTACAAATTCGATAACAACGAGTACCAGACTTTATGCTGAAACCTTCAGCAAAGAACACATGGGATTAGGAATAGATCGGTAAAAGAAATTCAATATTAAATATTGAAATCTATTTTAATATCAAATTTCAATTGTAATTCAAAATTAGATTCAATTCTTAATCCGTTATGGAATTTAATTTTTAATTTGAATTGAATTTTAGCCTTCCAGTCCAGCCTCCAGTGGCCTGTGCAAGTTTTCCACATGAACTAGCATATCAGTCAGAATCACTTCTTCGGTCCAAATTCGTAAATTTAGTTCAATTTAATCATTTTTCTCGTGGAGGTCATTTTGCCGCCTTCGAGGAGCCAGAACTTCTTTCAAATGACTTTTGGACCTTCGTGGAAAAGGCGGAAAATATGATGAAAAAAGCAGAGGCGGAAAAATTGTCGAAAGCCAAAGAAGAAGTGAAAAAAAGCAAGAAAAAGAATGTTTAAAAGACCACCAATGTGTTCCTTTAAGAGAGCTGTGAAAGATATTTTATAATTTTTTTCAGAAACTTTCTCATCCTTGATTTTATATATATATATATAAATTATTATTATTATTATTCCGGTCAGTCAATCTTCCGGAATCTTGTTAAACTATTTTTCATTTTTTTAAAGAATAAATAACTGTTTTTCAAAACATGGTTTTATATTTTACAAGAAAATCTATCTATACAAATTTTAAATGCCGTAGTGATTTCTTAGGTGTAAACGGACAATTTTAATTTTAATTATCTAATATGTCGATTCTTTGAAGTTTACCGGAATTTTTAATTGATGCTGGTGATCAGAAAACGTTAATCTGTAACAAGCAGACGTGTAGAGAGAGACCTTTACTTTCTTGTCATATGTATTTTGTGCATATGCTAATTTAAATCTTTTTATATTCGAATGTTTTTTATGATGAGACTTCACATAACGAGAAGAGCGGATTAATATTCATATCTTAACCGTATTATCATTTGGAAAACATTATTGGCTCCTACAAAGTAGCAACCAATTTTGTTTCTGTGAAATTCTCTAGAATTTACCTTTTCTTATTTTTCAAACATTTAAAAAATAAATTCAATAATTAATATAGTAAATAAAGTAAAAATAGTAATAAAAATAGTAAATAAATTAAAAGTATATTTTTATATAAAAGTATTTTATATATTTTATTATATAAAATATATATATATATATATACATATACAACTATA
>JBAGKK010487216.1:0-16218 GCA_037177015.1 Euceroptres primus
ATATATATTATGTATATATATAGTATATATAATGTATAATATAATACATAGTACGTATAAAGGAAAGGTGGGACCAGCAGCCCTGCCTCGCCTTAATGAAACACGGCCAGCTACAAGGCATTTTCTAGCTAGGGAACGTAAACATTACTAGTAGACGAACCATACAGCTGCATGGGTGTAATTCACTCTTTACGTTTGCGGAGTCGTAAACTCGTAAAGGAAGGGAAAGTAACCCAGTGCTAGTGCCTCGACGACTGCAAACGTCCCCAAACGTCGTCTTACAATTCTTACATAATCCACTAGAATCTAAGAGATGTCTCTAGGATCACCGACACGCAAATCTTGCCTCATGACAAACCCACGCATCTTATTCAACAGAAAGAAAAATACAAAAAATTGGATCGTTAATGACGAAATTGAATCATTTGTTAAGTAGATATATAGTAATCACTATTGTTAAAGAAATCGATAATATTGGTAAATATTATTTTATTGGATTTGATTTTTTTAAAAGAGTGGGTACATTCGCGGTCAAGGTCGTATGAGTGTAAAAAAGGAAGCGGCATGCTTTAAAAATTTGCCCAGTGAAAGGGTCAATGATTTATCCTCGGATTTATCGTTGGCTTCTGGTAGTTCGAGGCCATTGAAGAAAGTAAAAGTGTTTTTCCTTGTTCGAGTAGTTGCTTGGGATTGCTCAGGCCAATTTACTTGACAATTTATCATTCATGATATATGTTTAGGTTGAGGAGGTGGAATTAAATTTTGTCGAAATTTTGCGACATGTATATGAGTTTATCGATTTCCACCAGGAAATAAAAAAAAAAATTATTGCTTCGATTCAGAAAAAGGTATTGCTTTTATGATGCATTTATTGAAATCAAACTCTTAGAATGCTAATTTTGCGTTCGTTTCTCCAATTTGAGGAAAAGTAAAGTCATTTTTAAGAAATGGCCCGTGTGCTTTGAATTTCATGAGTAAAATGTCTCAAGAGATATTGTACCTGCTAGCTCTTATTCCTGTGGAAGTTTAGAGAAACTCGCTCGTCACTTATAGAATTGGGCAACTCTGCAAAATTTTGCCTTAGGGCCGTACCAATGGTTAATGATTCTTGAATTTTATAATCATTACAACATAGATCTGTCATCAACATTATTCTTTAGCTTTCCCAAAACTCGTCAGCACGATTTCATCAGCGAAGTAGCAATAGGAATAGCAAAAGAATTTGCTTTATGTTTACCTCTACACGATATAAAACTTTTTCCAATCTTGATTATTTCCGAGATTGCATCAAAACTGGTCTCATTAAGAGGACATAATTGTCCTCATAACGCTAACCAAGAAAGGTATTAAAAATCAGGTCGGGATCGTTCAGCAATTTTTGTATCAAGTTCTATCTATACTATAAAGTGGTAATATGAAACTCTCTGCAGCATTAACGATGGCAGTACTGCGAATAAAGTTATCTTTCTCGTGTTCCAATCCCTTTCAAAACGAACTGCTGCCTCCTTTCAGAAGTGGATTGTGAGACCGGCAAGTAAAATAACATCTTGTCTGCCTATCATACATTGGATGGATGGTGCCAGAGGCGCGGATATATGTACCAATTTCCATTTAATAGGAATAGTTACCTCTAATGCAACTTAAAAGTATTCCTACTCCCTTGAAATAATTATTCGTCAATAATGTTTTTTTTCTTTTTAATATTAATAAATAATATATTTATAATTTAAAAAAGATTTCAAACTAATTTTAAAATGTGAGAATCAATTTGCAAAATTTCGTGGAATATCCTCTTATAGAATTAATGAAATCCTTTCATTTTAAGTATTCAATGCAAATTTTAATGATTTTTCCACTTGCTAAAAAATTAATTTCAAATTTATTAATTTTAAAATTAATATGAAAATAATATTTTTAAATTTAATACCATTATAAAATACATTTTAATTAAAATATTTAAGCAAACATGTATTTAAAAAGGCAGACATTCGAATACTTTTGAAAGGTACTGTATTATTATGGATCACCGGACTTGTTTTCTTCTCTGAGCTGAGAGCCCTTTTCATTAAAACGCATCGCTGCTTTGCTAATTCCCAAAGAAACCAATTAGATTTCTTGATGTATCAGCGATGCACGCGATTAGGTCTCTTATAGAGGTATACTTGGTTCTGCAAATGATAGCCAATTAAGAAAACGATTAATTAAAGTACATGTGTGTGTGTGTGTGTGTGTGTGTGTGTGTGTGTGTGTGTGTTTAATCAATGCAATATTCTATTAGAAAATTTAATTTTTTAAGGCTGAGATGAGTATCTTTGTAGTAAAAGGAGTAACTTTTCTAGATTGTTTAAAATATTTTGGTAAATAACATGGTTTATGAACAGAAGTTCTGTAATATTATTGATATAGGTTACATTTTTTCAACCAATTTAAAAGTATGTATACAAACTCTGATTTTAGTAGAATTCTACTTTTTATAAAGTACCTTTTTTTAGTGAATTTAAAGAGATATTAACGAAATTTTAATTACAAATATTTATGTATATATATTTTAAGGAAAAGATAAAGAACATTTTTTTGGTGAACAAAATGTAAAAGGCTGAACACATGTGGAATACATTATTATTATAAAGAAAATGTGTTAACCACTGGAATGCTCAAGTGATTTATAATTTAAATTCATTTATAGATTTTTTTCAGTTTTTATTTGTATAGGTATACTTACTTCTCTTTCAACAAAAAGAAAATCGGGAAAGAAGATTCTTAAAACTACAGACGTCTAAACGACGAAAAGGTCGTTTAGAAAAAAGTTTGTTTCCTTGAAAAGAAAGAAAACGCGACTAAAGATGATATTTAGCGAGGGTGATTAAATTAGTGACAATAAGAAGATATTAAATATGCATAATAGATTAAATCTTTCCGGGAGGGAATAAGGAGGGTCTCCATGAAGGTTGCAAGTCAAGGCTGGCGCACTTTCACTCTCGCGTACTCTCTTGGGAGCGCAATATCAGAACACTTCCCACCTTACTGTAGTATTTACTTTTGCCACATGCCAACCACCAGAATACGTTTTATTCCCGATAGACTTTATTATTTACTTTGGACTCCCTCTAGACGATTTGAAACCACAGCCGGAATTATCACTTTTTACCTTGCACATTTTCAGGCGAGTCTTCTTATCTCATTCCTCTGTTCTCTCTTATTTTTCCGAATTTTTAAAACTCAAAATAGGAATCTCTAACTGAACGAAAGTTTCTTGCTTTCAAGCGAATTGGATTTAAAAGCACTTTACATTTGCATTTTATAAATCTAACTGATGAGATGCATGCCATTTCCGCATGTTTTTTATGTTATTCTATTCAGTGAAGTATTTATTTATATGTTTGCAATTAAAGTGCATTAAACAAAATTTTATTACTTTATTTTCAATTTTTTTGAATAATTGTAAATTCACTTTCAAAACATTCGTATATAAAATTATAGGTTCATGATTTACTTCATGTTTAAGTCATTTGTCATATTTTTTTCCAACTGAAACCATTTATCAATATCTTCATGAAGGTTATAAATATTCATGATCTTTCAGGATATTATTACTACCCTATTACATATCATTATTTCCATTTCTCTTTCTAATATACCATATATTGAACAAAGAAGTACAAAAATGAAGATTTTCCATAAATGAAATTGAAAAAAGTGGAATTGTCAAGTATATAGCCAACGACTAATGTCTGTAATGGATTACTGCACATATGTACTTGTCTGTTACAAGCACCTCCATATAATAAGGAAACCAGTTCCAATCAAGTATATACACATCCCACCTTTGCCGACACTCTTTTTACACTTTCGCCGAACCAGTCATCATCGAAACATCTTATCAGCGCGTGACTTTACCATTTTAAGTATTAATACTTAAAATGAGAAAAACAAAAAAAATTATATCTGATGCATGTTTATTACGTTGATTTGATGTCCGAAAGAGTTGCAACAATCTTTTCAAATGCTAATCAAAAAGAGGATATCCGCCTCGTTATTGATGGAAAAAAGTTTTAATAGCCCTAGTATGGGTGGAATAAATCTATCAGTATAATTTATATTTAATTGGAGATGATATAGTCTATAAAAATTTCATAGGATCGACCGGTTTTGTCATGAGACTAACTTGAATTTCCACTATGGACGTAATGGATTATTATTCTAGAATCTAGAGGAAGTTTCTTTTAGGCTTGACATATTCAGTCGTAAAAGTGACTATTTTAAGATATCTATCTTTCCTCTCATTTCTTAAAAGTAAGTTAAATTGTTATTTTGTTAAATTTATATTTATTTCTAGATGAAAATTTAATACATTTTTAGAAAAAACATAATACGATGTTTTACTCAAAGGAAAACGATTGAACTAAATATTTGAATCTGTAGGTAAACTGTAGTTGAAAATTTTTTTGAATGAACGAAGCTTTGGTATATTCAAAACTTATTGGAATCAGTAATAGTGTTAAAGATTACTTTCTAATTTAAGAAGTAGTTTAATACTCAGAAGAAATTTAGTACTTAATAATAATAAATTATCTGGACATAATTTAAAATAAATTATTACAATAAAGAAGAAAAGGAAAATGACTAATGGGTCGTGTGGAGAATCGAGTTCAATGAAAATATTTTGAGTAGGTGTGGAGTTCTGAGGTGTGTGGGTCTTTCACATGATGGCTTTATCACCTGTTCTCTTAGGAAATGATTTATTCCAGTTCGTTGCAAAAAGTATGTAAATTTAAGTAAATTGATTATTACTTGATCTGCTGGCGTCTAAATAAATGACTTATTACGAAAGAAATATTTTACTTATTAGGTTTTTTGATGACTGTGTTGAAAAAAAATCTGGATAAAAATAAAATAACGATGAACCAATCTAGATTATAATTTTTAAAAAAATACTTTTTCTTCGTTAAAAAAATTTTAATTAAGAAAGCAAAATACCAATTTATTTGTCATTCAATTATTATTAATTTATTATTTAGAAAAAAATTCGATATAAAAGAGAATTCATTTTTATTTCGCTGAATTTAAAAACGAATTTTTATTTTAATCGCTTTCTCAAAAAATTGAAAAATAAATCTCCTTTTTCTATTCGGTAGAGATAGTATATTTTATTCAGTAAATTAATTAAGTTTTTCTAAACTCTCACCTGAAGAGATATACGATTCTCTAAATGAAATAAAACAAGAAATTAATAGTAAGAGCTCCTGTGCAAAGATTTTCCCTCATATTTTTAAATGAGAATTAACGATGCCTGTCAACATAAACATAATCCGTAGGCACGTTAGAATTTGAAATTCCCAACGAGAAATCGAGACAGTTCATATACATATTCATATTATAAGTTTCAAGCTTCAAGGTGTGAAGTGTATTTTTTGAATAATATTTTTTTTAAGAAAATGAAATGACCTATTTCCACCTACAAAATTGAAAATTTTTGTTTTCAATTTATTAAGAAATGTTAAGTATTAAAAGACTATTCGAAAGTACTAATAAATAAAACTGTGTCTTAATAAATGACGAGCCATCCAACCATTTCGAGAATGAAGAAGGTAGAAGAGGTAGAATATGTAGACTGCGAAATCAAATTGGCAATGCCGATCATAAACAGAAGGTTAAATGACTACCGGATGAGGAATGCGTAGATGTTGATGGCGACGCGTTCATGGTATTAATATTACACATGACCACTCTCGATTTGAAGTGCCTATTTTGTCAGAAGGAACGATTTCTCTGAATGAGAGAAAGATAAACGTTTGCAAGGCGACTTTATCTTGTGCAACCGTGTATAAAGGAATTTAAGATGAGTTCCTGTTTGATTACTAATTTGTAAATATAATACAAAAATATAATAAAGTGGCTTTTCGTTTTTATGCTTGACTTGAGAAGAAAATAGGATTTCTTTCCATTTAGAATCTTATGTAAGCCTTATTATGTAAAATTGTCACATCAATGTAAAAATAAAGTTATTTTATAGCAATAAATTATTTGATATTAAATAAAATTTGAGATTTTTATTGTGAGGGCAAAGGCGAAGCTTCTGATGGTTATTTGTAATCAATTGCGGTGCAGAAGAAGAAAGGAAAGGAATGGAAAGTTGCAATTTATTTATGGAAATTAAGTGCACTTTTTTATTTATATATGCCAAAGGCCATAAAATTGAAAGAAATTTATACCGAAAATTCAATCAATGAAATGATATCTATTTCATAGGTATTTATATTTTTGGCTCTTATATTCTTATTCCTCTTTTTAGGCAGCTTTTAGTTTGAGAACAAGATTAAAATATTTTTTAAATCCCTGAAGTTGGATGTTTGAAACCCGAATTATTTAGACAACTCATTTCATCATTCAGAGACTCATTTTAATCTTCATTATTCATTTTAATTTTTTAATTTTAATTTAAATTTTTAATTTTAAATTTTTTAAATTTAAGTAATCATTTTAATAATGAAAATAATGGTGATCTAAAAATTTTAAGAATTAACCCTTTATTCGACAGTACATCTTTGGTTTTGCCAAGTTGCCAAGTTTTGCCAAGACAGTACATCTAAGGTTTTGCCAAGTTTTAAATTTTATTTAAATTTTATAATTCGTGCATATTATAGTCGAAACTTAAATGTAGGTATCAAAAAAGTTGTACTCACTACTAAATAGTATGAGGAACAAGTGCGGGGCCACCGACTGCCCACTTGTACGGGTGTGCGCACTCATGGGTAGTCGGCGACTTCCCGCACTTGTTGCTCAATATATTATAATATTCATTGTTCCTTTCATGCCTCATTTCTATCTTTTCTTTGTTTCTTCATTTCTTCTTTAATTACCCGCATCCTCTTGAATAATCTTCATGTATAGAATAGTACAAATTTTGTAAAATGATAATAAAATAGAAATTGGATTGCAGGACTGCAAGGACAGAAACAGCAACAGGAGGATCCCTGTCAGTCGAAGGCGAGAGTAGTAGGTGACATCGAGTATTGCGATCGTTACTGGGAGTGTGTGAATGGACGTCCAGAGCTTTTTGACTGTCCAAATGGATTGGTATTTGCTGGAAAACATAGGGGTGTCACAGAGGGATGTGATTACCCTTGGAGGGCCAATTATTGTGATGGAAAACGTCAAGCCAATCCTCCAATAGGAGCAGAACACTGTGATTGGCTCTATGGTATTTTTGGCCATGAAACCTCATGCACAAGGTACTGGACTTGTTGGAATGGAACTGCGACTGAACAACTCTGCATTGGTGGTCTTCTTTATAACGAGAGGGCGCGATCCTGTGATTGGCCAGAAAATGTAGAGGGATGCCAAAAACACCGTAAGTACGCAATTATTAAAATATTGAAAAATGAATTACTATAAAGTTGTCAGTTAAAAATTAAATATTATATTCTATATAAACTAATGATTCAACAAATTATAGTTTCTTTTAATTTATACTTCTTTCTTAATATAGCTTTTCTAAGAGTCTTTTTTTAAAATCATTTTAGTGAATGACTCAAAAGATAGATTTCAACAATCAGAGTAATGATCAGATTTTACTGCTTCCTACATTCTACAGACCTGTATAATTCTACATACCAACAGCTAGTAGCAGAATAAAATAATAAATATCACGGTTATGAGATCATAAAATGAAATGCGTTTTGTGTTTGTATTTGATTCAAGAAAAAAATTGTATACTGCCGTTATAGAATTTAATACTGATTTCATCATTTAATATTAGAGAATATTTTTCAATTCCTGCATTTATATATTAGATTGATTGTGCTATTATGATTATGAAATCAGATTATTTATTCCTAGTTGAAGAATAATATTTTTATAACTTTAATAAGATTTGTTTCTTTTATTGATTAAAAAATAGCTCATGGTAAAAATTTATTTTAAGCATGTATTTTTGACGGCGGTTTCATAACATTGAGTTAATTGCAGAATAAAATAATTATCTTTTGGTCTCACGAGTGAAAAGAATGAGAGAGTGATTAAGGCAAATTTGTAGTAAATGATGAATTTTCTAATATGATAAATTCACGTAGATAGCTTTGCTGGCGAGAAAGTTTTCACTTTTGAAAGGAAGTCAGTATATGAATGATCTGTGAGAAATCACTGTACTCGAGTATGCAGTATACATGTCTAAAGGCGAGGCACTAATTAACATTCAATGTACACAGTAGTTCTCATCGCACCTATTCAAATATATATTACGGCGACTATATCCCACGCGTTAATTTCGTGGAAACTAGCTGTTTTCTCGAAATCAGGCCCTTGTGTCCATTTTGATCAATTTGTTTATCCTACAATCGCAACTCAAGAAACAAAGTTTTCATTAAGTGAAAAAAAAAAACGAGTAACTGTCCAATATTTTTCAGCTCTGTGCAACGATGATGCAAATGGAAATGTACCCCTTGGAAAATCATGCAACCGTTACTGGCAGTGTCAAGGAGGATATCCTCGTTTGCAAAGATGTCCTGCCATGTTGGTCTTTGACAGGAGGTCCTTGAGATGTGTCGTTCCTCCAACAGAAGATTGTGATGTTCCTACAACACCACCAAATCTCGAGGGTGATTTACCCGAAGGAAGAAACGAACAGGAACCAGAAGAGGAAAATCTTCCACCTGGTATAGCTTCCCTTCCATCGGGGGCTCTACCCCTTCCCGTTCGACCCCGCAATAGAAACTAATACCTCCTCCAAATATCGTTATTTCGTAGCGTTAAACTTTAATCAAATACACAGACTGAAATTTCCATCTCAGTACTAGATGATAATACAAATTCAATTTTAAATCGCGGGATGTGAAATTTCAGTTTATAAATGTGGTAAAACATCTATTGTTTGATGGATATCTTCATGGAGAGAAGTAGGCAAATTTTATTTCCTCTTTTTAATTTAATTAATGCTACACTTTTGAAATTAATTCCAATAATTGTATTTTTGATTTTATTATTAGTCATAAGCAATCAGATTCCAATCAATGAATAGCAGAGATTCTTGAAAGGTTTTGAATTACCCAAAAGAACAAAAAAAGAAAATTTTTAGACAATACAATTTATAAAAAAATGTTTATGCAATCTCCTTGAAGGTGATCTATCAATTTTTACCAAATTGAAATCAAGTTCTGTGTTACCTTTGTTTATTAGCAATTAAGTATATATATATATATATATATAAATATATAAATAATTAATAGAGTTCTCTCCTATTCCAGCCTTAACAGTCGCTTTTCATTATTGCCAATCGAAATGTAAATACTTCTCCATCTGCTTGCGAAACTGTATGCTATTAGAATCATGGAAATAAAGTGTAATGTTGTATATTTTTTGTACCTACGCCTTTTATTTCTTTCTCCAGTCATTTCTTCACAGATAAGAAATCTTACAACTTTGATTTTGATGTTTTAATTCCTTTGAACAGTATAAATTTCCCTTAAATATTTATTTTCCCTTAAACATTAATAAACAATTGTTCTAATGAGTAATGCGTACTTGTAATTGTTCTAAATGAAAGACTTTATTTTTTCACAAGAAAAGAAATTTTAGAAGACTTTGTTGTATTTTTTCACTCGGACTTTTCAGAGTTAATTTTCCAAGAATATGATGTTGCAATTTCTTCATTTTAGAGGTGGTTGGCACTTAAAGAAAAAGAACAATAATAATTTAAGATGTGACAAAAATTATTTATGGCAGAAAATTTTCTTGTTTACGTAATGAGCAGAAGTCCTAATATTGTTGTAATAAGTTTTAATAAGTGATATAAATTACACTGAGAAAAAAATGCTTTTGAATCTATGGCATATGCTATTGCGATCTGCCAAAAGTAGATGCTATGTAGATTTCAAGTAATATGCTCTGGAATTAATAGCAGGAAATTGGCATTTTGTGCTAACCTTTTTGTGTAAAGTTTGTTCATTACATAATTTGTTTTATAAGAAGTTCTTTTATCTGTGTACAAAGTCTACTATTTTTTAATCCAATTTTATCGTTTTTGAATCAACAGTGGTACTGTGAATTCTATAGTATATTATTTTAAATCATTATAGCATCCGCTTTTGGCAGACCGCAATAGCATACATATGCTATAGGCTCAAAAGTATTTTTTTCTCAGTGCATAATTATTTATCAAACATGATATCTAATAATATTTAAATTCAAATCTAAATTCTTCTGATGACTATTAATTTAAAAAAATCTTATGAAATACTAACCAGTGTGGAAGCTCATCCGGATCCAGACAACTTAAAGTCTCAGAATCAAAGAGTTTTCCATCACCGCAGGTGAGAAGTCGTGGATGGCCTTCTACACAGGTAATTAATCTTCCACAATCACCAGGTACTGGGAATCTGAAACCAGATATGAAAAAGGTTAAGCTAAATATATCCTGATTCACATTCTGCCTAAATATATATTTACATAAGCAGTGGATATAATGGAAAGTAATCTGAAAATATGTTTATTCAAATTTAGAATCTTCTTAAATATTTCTAGGTATTCTGAAATCAGTTGACGAATAAAATAAAACATATTTAGACTAAAATCTAAAGCTTTTTCAAACTCGTAAAAAATGCGTAACATTTTAATGTCGTGCGCTATTGATAATTGTTATTGAAGGGAATAGATAATTAAGTTTAAAAAATAACTCAACGAGGTCGAAAAGCTTTTCTTATTAATAATAATTAATTATAAAAAATGTTGTTAAAAGTAATTTTATTTTAATAAAATGTGCTTATAGCTTCTTATTAATTTATAATAAATAAAATAAAGATTAATATAACAAATAAATAAATGAATTTATATTACCTTGGGAATGGCCAGAATTTGGCAGCAGGAGTGTGTGCAGGTACTTTTGAAGGGCACTTGAATCCTACAATTTTCTCCGGGTTGCAGTATGGCAAGAGTTGATCAGGCCAGATACACGTGTGAGTTTTTGGGTCATACACCAAACCAGCGTCGCAATGTTCCTGAAGTGGACCTCCATGTACACACTTGATGTAAGTTTGACTGCAAGAATCGCTGTCAGGATAAAGACCAAATTGATGTTCACAACCTGGTGTACTTAATGGAGTCACTAAACAGAAAGAAAAAAAAACACAGTCAAAATTTTTCATTTTGTAATACTGACAATCTTCTGTAAATTATTCACGCCCATTTTATGTTTTTTTTACTTCTATCGCACAAACGTATAGAAATAATTAGGTTTATAGATTCGAGAAAATCTTTCTTTGTCTGGAGTACAATAGTGATTTCCTGATAGTATCAAATTATGCAATAATGAGGGAAGCAGATTATGAAACATGGAGAAAGCCTTCCAAAACATTAACTTTAACTGTGTAGTATTACAGAGTAACTCGCGAGGTATTTTAGAACTCTCTAGGATATTACAATGTAAGTCATGAATGCAAATTACTACAAAATTTTCAAACAATTACCTTGCGGCTTGATAATCTACTTATTATTTTACAATTTATTTTGATCGATTGTTTCTTTGAATTCTATTTATAGTATTTAAACATATTTTTAAAAAATATTTCTCAGAAAATAGTATTATACCCTACTGCTTGTAGTATTTATAAAAATATTAAAAATTAAAACATTTTTTTTAGAGGAACCAAATTTATAAATTCTATTACTACTTATTATAAAATATAAAATTATTAAATATATTTATTTATATTTTATATAAATAAAGAAACTATTTTACATACAAAATAGAGATAGATTTTACGAATTACGTTTTCTAGTTCTGGACAAGCAGTCGACGGACCAAAAATTTGGTGAAATCAACTTTCTCCTGCAAATTTGAATTTCTAAAAGAAATAACCATCTTATTTTCTTCCCTAGTATTAGGATTAGGTATTTAGTAGTGAAAGTAAATGTCACCTCAGATATTGAGAATATATTGAAATGTAATTTATTAAATAATTAATGGAACCTTTAACTTAAATAAAATACTACAAACCTTGCTTAATCTCTTATGTACTTGGTAGAGTTTTTTCACATGTAGTTGTTTTGGAAACATTGAATATTTGGAAGAATTACACTACCGGTCAGAATTTTAAGACCACTTACAAAAATCGTATTAAAAACATGCCTGTGCTTTATGATGGATATCTCATCAAGAAATAAATATATAGAGATTTCTAAAGAAGCATCGGAAAGCTTATTAAATCCTACGGCTAGTAAGTACTATTTTAAGTATTTTTGATAAATAGAGGCTGAGGTAGCGTGTGAAAAAAATCGAAGCAATTTCCGTTCTGGCAAATTTTCATTCTTTAACTTCAACTCGCTGCATTTATTAGGGAAGTGATTATAAATATTTGAAATTTGACTGAATTCAAGTCTAAAATCTCAGCTTTAAAATGAGACTAAGAGCAATTAAGAATCTTTATTATTTTTCGAATTAGTACTTAATTTATTGAGCCGTGCGCAAGACAAAAATCGATCTTCTATCCTTTGTTAATGCATGTGAAATAGAGACAGAAGACTGCGATCGGCTGCGGACCGAGTGATTTTTGTCTTGCGCGCGACTCAACATATTAAGTCCTAACTCGTAAACCAATAAAGATTTTGAATTGTTCTTGGTCTCATTTTAAAGTTGATGATATTTCAGATTATAATTTAGCAAAGTTTCAAATTTTTGCAATTACTTCTCTAAAAATGCAGCGAGTTGGAGTTAAAGAATGAAAATTTGCAAAAACACGGAAATTACGTCGGTCTTTCTCACACGCTATATCAGCCTCTATTTATAAAAAATACTTCCAATAGGGCTTATTAAACGTAGAATTTAATAAGCATTAATTGCTCTTTTAGAAATATCTATACCTTTATTTTTTGATGAGATATCCACCAAGAAAGACAGGCATGTTTTTATTACGATTTTTGTGATTCCACAATAATTCTGACCGGTAGTGTATTTATTAATTAATTTAATATACGTACAATCAGGCTTGCGATGACCGCAATTGACAGCCCAGTGATAGTTGCAATGGTTGTGAATGTTGCCATGACCGTCGAAGAGGAGACCATTCTCGCAGTGCTCCAAGGTCAAGCTGCCATTCGTACAAAGGAAAAAGCTATTGCAATCTTCTGGATGTGGATATGCCTGCTCACCATATGCCTCTGGACACTGCGGTGCTCCTAAGAGTGCTGGCCCATGTCCAGGAATTGATAAACTGGTGGCTTTAAAAGAAGCAAAACAAAATTCTATTGTTTAATATAGTTTTTAGCTTACAAATATTATGATAAATCAAAAAATACATTAAAGTTACAAATTCTGAATTAAAAAATTTAGGAAAAAGGCAGCAATAAAAAGTAGTATGTATAATTATTATACTTTTTGAATAAAGCTAAATAAATTTTATTTCTAGCGGAAGAAAAATTTAAATCTGATTTCTCAAATCAATAAAAAACAGAGAAAAATTGTCGACTACAAATAATATTTCTTTCTCAATGATGTTATAGAGTGTTGTGCATATCCTGTTCCAAGTTCTTTTATGAAGACCGAACAAGTATATGAATGAAGCAACCAGGCGCCACGTACCTACACAATCTTGGAATGAATATTAAATATATAGCGACAAAAAAATCAGCCGGCGGCAATCCACTGCGCATAATTAATAAGGAACTCCAGGAGAGATAAAATGCAATAAGACTTTAGAGTGCTGACGATGAATGTTAAATTACATACAGGATGTCCATGCTGGGGCTTACCGAAAAGTATGCAACCCGTCTTACACGCCAATGCTATTCTTATAGCCGTGAACGGCGGGTTGAATACTTTTTGGTAAGCCCCAGCGTGCTTACCCAGTATAAGTGATATTGAATCTTTAAAAGATTATGGGATATCATTTTTTTATGTTCATTACATGTTCGAACATCTTTGTTATAGACTATTTAAATATTATTAAATTAAAATATTTATAATAATTAATATAATAGGTATGTAATTAGTTAATTAAAAATTAGAAATTACCGTACAATAAATTTACAAGTATAAAATATGTTATAAAAATAACAGAATAACACACTCTCTAAATCTGAATCAGTAAGAAGTGGGTCACTAAATAAAATCAGTAACGATTTTCATTGACAATCAGTGAAAATCCTTACTGATTTGATTTAGTGACCCACTTCTCACTGATTCAAATTTAGAGAGCATATAAAAATGTAAAATTGACATTCTGCAAAAGTGACATCACACACCTATGTGTAAAAGGTTAATTTATCAACAATAATTTATACGTAAAAGCAAATGGACGTCGTTTTCGTTACAATGTTTAATATACCTTGAGTTTAGTATTTCTACCCTCAAATACTGATAAATAAGAAAGACCTGAAATCTAAGAAATACAAGAGAAATTACCACATATAGTAACCAATTATGTAGTGACAATTTATTAGAACAAAATTTGAAAAAGAAATTATTTTTAAATTAAAAATTTTGGACTGATTAATCATTCCAATATGTCAGCCGCCTCTCTTGTGGCCCAAAGTTTTGGCATTGTTCATGCGGCATTATATGTTATATCATAGGTCGAATAACCGATGCGATGTAACCATATGGCGACATGGTTTCAAGCCGCGACAGTGAAAGTGGTTCGTGGCCTAAGAATAATTCCTGCTTATGTCGTAAGAAGCGTAAAGACCGGAACACATACTCGTTAGCCCCCCTTAATAAATGACACCCCAACAGCCAGGAAGATAATGTCCTGTATATGTATGTGGGATGCACGAGAATGGGCCAGTAGTTACAGTCGTCACTTGGCAAACGTACACCAACTCGCATATATACTATTTACGTGCATTTTTCAAATATTCCAGTTACATTTTACCACTCTTGATAAATTCAAAATCGTTCTACCGCGGAATTTATAAATCTCGCTTAGTTAGAGGCATTTAGATCCATAGGTATAATAATAAAAACGTGTCTTTATTGAATTTATTGTGAACAACAGTAGAGCGTCGTTATAGCCTACAATCCAGTGAAAAATAGACTTTCTTTTCTTCAACATTTTGATATTTACTTATTTTTATATTATTATTTCATTAGTCACTTATTTACTTATACATTTATATAATTTTTATTTTATTTATGTTATATTATAATATTGTGCAAAATATTCTCTCATAAAGACACTTGCATCAAAATAATTTTACCATATTGTCAAAGTCATACATCTCCATACAATTTCCAAAAATTATGGAAATTGTAGGAGAAGAATAAGAAAAAAAAGACTCTAATTCAGAAATAGAAATAACTAGTAAATTAAGAATCTGCTCTTGTATATTAAAAATAGTTTTCTACTTCCTGAAAAAAGATCAGATCAGATCAGATCATAAGGAATGATATTTCTTGGTAGTTATTCTTGGTTGTTATTTTGCCAGTGGTATTTTTTAAAATTTGATATGAATGTTGAAGTCTTAGAAACAGGAAGGAGACCCGGAAGTGCGCGCAACCTACTCACCAGTGGAAAATATGGCTGTCAGGACCAATAGGGTCACGCTCCTTAGTCGGCTCATGCTCTGGTCTGGGTTGTCCGGATAGTAACTACTGATACCTGGACCGTTGGGACGAGTAGCGACAGCCTTCGCGGACTGTTGGTCCCTTCACTGAGGGGGTCTCAAAGACCCCACCCTGACACCTCCACTTTTACATTTACAGTATTAATATGCTCGTCAGACTTTGGCTCCTTGACAAAGTCGCTCGAGCAATACTTCATTGTGTAATTTGAATTTTGATCTAACAATCTATAACTATTCAGCAGGATCGGTTGTTTTATATACCTAATAGCTAAGAAATGGCTTTTGGATTTAAAAAGTTTATTAACTGTATTACTTCATTTTTTTACTCAAAAAACAAAAAGTTGATTGATTCAATCAAACATTTGGTTATTATATGGAAATTTTAATTATAAATATTTAAACTGGTTGCATACTTTTCGTTTCGGTGAGCCCCAGAGTGGACACCCAGTATATATAATTAATAATAGTTTAGTAGAGTTTATTAAAATGTACACTGAAAAAAATGTTTAGGTGTATTACCTAGAATTTTGTAGCTATCCCAGCTAGAAAGTAACGCTGTTTTTCGCCTTCCTAAATAGATCTAGATTTTCTAGCAGGGAAAATATAGGTACAGTACCTAAAAAATTTAGCTCTCATACCTATATTTCTATTGCTAAACAAGTATAG
>JBAGKK010487238.1:0-16215 GCA_037177015.1 Euceroptres primus
TAGAGTGTAGAGTAGAGTAGAGCAGATTAGAGTAGAGTAGAATAGAATAGAATTCAATAGAATACAATAGAGCCAAATAAAAATAAAATCGAACAGAATGGAATTTAGTATATCAGTAAATTACAAAAGGAAACCAGGTACAATAGATCTCGGAAAACTATATTTTCTAAAATTTTATTTACAAAAATAACAAAACTGTATAGTAGGTAACTTTCTTAAAGCTTTTCTGTGTTCACAACAATTTTTCTACAATTTACTACAATCAATAAATAGAGTTAATGTTTGCAAAGAAATAAATAAATATATCTAAATAAACTTCTTTTTCTGAAAATCTGAGAATGTGAAATTATTAAATACATAATTATAATAATCAACTGTATTAAATAACTAGAGATTATATTATTTTTCTATTGAATATTATTACTAAACAATTGCCTAGTCACTTTGGTTTTTTATATCACCCTACTACTTTGAAAAAATCTCTATTAACAATGTATTGAAATTTCTCACCGGAATTCAATTGTAATTAAATTTTTTTACTCATTAAAGATTGAGTAAAAAAATGTATACACTTCTCGGTATAGAAAGTCAATCCTAAATAATACTATGGCATTAAGGAAAGT
This sequence comes from Euceroptres primus, assembly GCA_037177015.1. Classification (NCBI taxonomy): domain Eukaryota; kingdom Metazoa; phylum Arthropoda; class Insecta; order Hymenoptera; family Figitidae; genus Euceroptres; species Euceroptres primus. The sequence continues at coordinate 624 of JBAGKK010487238.1, forward strand.
AAAATGCAATCTCTGAAGTTGTAGAATCGAACTTCATCACATAATACTGAAAGTTTTAATTTTTTTTCATCTCATGTTATTTTTTTTTCACTTTGACATCAAATAAAAAATTTATCAAATATACAAAATGACTGTCAAAGTTATTAATTTTTTTTTTAATCAACAACAATTTGTTCAATAAAGAAAACTTCGAATATTATTTGAATGGGACAAAAGAACCGAATTTGTCCACATATATATATCAGTGTTTTTTTCTCCATATTCATTGCAATTATTTTTGATATTTTAATTTTAAATGGTCCAATAATATTTCAATTAAACATTTCGTGTATTTAAAAAAATCGATTTAAATTAGAAATCTACACTGATCTATATTTGGACTCCTGATCCACATTTGGAACCCTGATCCACGTTCGGTTCCTTTGCCCTAAAACATACTGGATCTTTTTGGACATTTTTCGGATATTTTTATCAGCACACCAGTGCCGTAATTTTTTGGCACTGATTATTGTCTGATTGACAAAGATATAAATATAAAGTTCGCTACTGCAAAAGTGAATAATTTTTTTTTATAGGTAACATTATTACTGGTTGAAAATGCAACTTTTTATTTTGTTTGCTGTTTTTTTTGGGGGATATCGTTCCAATCACCGCTAAAAAAATTTGCAAAACTTATTGATCTCAAAAATTTTTTCAATTGGAAGGTCTCCTGAATTCTTTTCTTTTTTCTTATTCACTTTTGGTTTGTAGTCCTTCATATCGTAAAATTAAAATCCTATTTTCTGTAGTAATAGTGTTGTTCTCCTTCACCAACTGAGCCACCAGCCGACGGCCAATGACTGTATCCCTGATTATGTGGATGGTAACCATCGCCATGAACATGAACGTGAACAGGTTGTGGTTGCTGTGGCCAAGCTTGGCCATGACCTTGGCCATGCCAACCCATGTGGAATTTTGCTAACAAACTGCTCATTTTTAACATCAGTAGAAAGACTCCTGCAAAAAAATAATTTTTAAACAAACATTGATATTTTCTTTGACCGAAGATATTTATAATTTGTTGCTTATATAATAACTTCAATGGATGTTCCTCTTTGACTTTGCAATTATTATAGTTTGAAAAATGACAAAAATGTGAAGAAATTATAATTAAAATTAAAGAATTAAAATTGCAATATAAAACAAGGCTGGGCCTTATATCCATTTTAAACTTCTTTAGTTAAATATATTATTAAATATTTTACATGATATTGGATGAAATCACATATTCTTATTGATATTTTTATATATACAATTAGGATTAGGTGATTAGTGATTAGGTGATTAGTGTTCTCGCCTTATGTCAATTTTGGGTCCTATGCCACTTTTGGGTCCTATGAAAATTTTCTGTCCTATTGCAATTTTGGGTCCTACGCGAATTTTTGGTCATACGCGACTTTTGGGCCATAGGTCAATTTTCGGTTCTATGTCAATTTTGGGTCCTAAGACAATTTTCGGCTCTCTGTTAATTTTGGGTTCTATGCCAATTTTGGGTCTTATGTCAATTTTGGTTCTTATGTCAAATTTGAGTTCTACGTCAATTTTGGGTCTTACGCGAATTTTGGGTCCTATGCCAATTTTGGTCCAATGCCAATTTTAGGTCCTACGCGCATTTTTGTCTCAGCCAATTTTGGGTCATATGTCAATTTTGAGTCCCACGCAAATTTTGGGACGATCGAGAATTTTGGACCCTTCTCGAATTTTGGGCCTTATTCCAATTTTGAACCCTATGTCAATTTTGAGTTCTATGCTAATTTTGGGCCCAATGTCAATTTTGGGCCTTGTTCGAATTTTTGATCCTATGTTAATTTTGAGCCCTATGTCAATTTTGGGTCCTGCACGAATTTTGGGACGATCGCGAATTTTGAACCCTTCTCGAATTTTGGGCCTTATTCCAATTTTGAACCCTATGTCAATTTTGAGTTCTATGCTAATTTTTGGCCCAATGCCAATTTTGGGCCTTGTTCGAATTTTTGATCCTATGTTAATTTTGAGCCCTATGTCAATTTTGGGTCCTGCACGAATTTTGGACACTACGTCAATTTTGGGACCTACGCGAATTTTGTGACTTATTTCAAATTGGGCCCTATGTCAATTTTAGACCTATCAATTTCGGCCCATATTCCAATTTTGGACCCTACGCGAATTTTGGGCCCTGTGCCAATATTGGGCCCTGATCCAATTTTGGTTCCTGCGCGAATTCGGGGACCTATGTTAATTTTGGGGTCTGCGCGAATTTTGGGTCCTAGGTCAATTTTGGGTCCTAACCGAATTTTTGGTCCTAAACCAATTTTATGTCATACATGTCTTTTGGTTCATATGCCAATTTTGGGTTTTGTCAATTTTCGGCCCTAAGTCAATTTTGGGCCCTTTGTGAATTTTGGGTCTATGCAAATTTTGGGTCCTATGTCAATTTTAATTCCTACATCAAATTTGGGTTCTACGTCAATTTTGGGTCTTACGAGAATTTAGGAACCTATGCCAATTTTGGCCCCATTGTCAATTTTGGGTTCTATGCCAATTTTTGATCCTACGAGAATTTTGGGTTCTACACGAATTTTGGGTTCAATGTCAATTTTGGATCCTATGTAAATTTTGTGTCCTGCGTGAATTTTGGGTCCAACGCGAATTTTGGGTCTAACGCGAATTTTGGACCCTACTCGAATTTTGGATCCTACGCGAATTTTGGGTCTATGACAATTTTGGGCACTATGTCAATTTTAGGTTCTATGCCAATTTTGGGTCCTATGCTAATTTTGGGCCTTGAGTGAATTTTTGGTCCTATGTTAATTTTGAGCCCTATGTCAATTTAGGATCCTACACGAATTTTGGACCCTACGTCAATTTTGGGTCCTACGCGAATTTTGTGAAGTATGTAAATTTTGGGTCCTACACAAATTTTTCGCCTATCTCAGTTTTAGACCATATGTCAATTTTGGCCCCTATGCCAATTTTGGTCCCTACGCGAATTTCGGGCCCTGTACCAATTTAGGTCCTACGCGAATTTTGAGGCCTATGTTAACTTTGGGGCCTATGTGAATTTTGGGTCCTATGCCAATTTTGGGTCCTAAACCAATTTTGTGTCATACGTGACTTTTGGGACATATGTCAATTTTGGGTTCCATGTCAATTTTGGGCCCTATGTCAATTTTCGGCCCTTTGTTAATTTTAGGTCCTATGCCAATTTTGGGTCTTATGTCAATTTTGGTTCCTATGTCAAATTTGGGTTCTATGTCAATTTAGGGTCTTACGCGAATTTTGAGTCCTATGTCAATTTTGGTCCAATGCCAATTTTGGGTCCTACGCGCATTTTTGGTCTCAGCCAATTTTTGGTCATATGTCAATTTTGGATCCTACGCGAATTTTGGGTTCAATGTCAATTTTGGACCCTACGTCAATTTTGGGGCCTACGCGAATTTTGTGTCCTATTTCAATTTTGTCCTATCCGAATTTTGAGCCCTATGTTAATTTTGTGGCCCACACGAATTTTGGGTCCTATGTCAATTTTGGGTCCGTACGACGGACGGATCGACAACAGACCGAAACTACAGAGGTTTCTGCCCGAGGCTACGAAACCCTAAAAATTATACTGAAACGAAAATTAAATTTTAAACAATAAAAAGTATAAAATTACTGAAGCAAAAATAAAAGTACAAAGTAAAAATAAAATAAAATACAAAGTCTATAAAATATAATTTCTAGATTGGTCAAATTATTGAATACAGATTTTTTGAAATTTAAAATAAATGTAAGATTTTAATTTATTTCTTTAATTTTAATTATTAACTTTTTTGAGCTGGAAAAGTTTGTAACTGTGTTTACGAATGTACAAAGGATGTTCCTTTTTGACTTTGCAGTTATGACCGTGAGAAAAAAAGAAAAAAAAATGAAAGTTCCAAAGTAGGTTGAACAAAAATGTTCCAGAAGGAAAAATAAACAATTGAATGGTAAAGAGGTCACTGTGGTGTCTTGCGTCGATTATCGTGTGAGTGAAGAACCCCATAAAAATTATAATTGCTACCGCTAATTTTTTTTGGTGAAACTCAAAACTTGCTCGATTTTCGTACCTAAAAGAAATCTCAGAAATACTTGGTATGCAAATTAAACGAGATCTACTTTCTAGAGAAAAGTACAAATGAAGAATGCAGATTGCAATATTTATTTTTCATATGAGCATACCAATAGCTAGTCCTTTCAAAGAAATCACGGTCAGAACCGCCAACATAGTCATCATCACTCCCATCTTGTACATCATTGGGGCCATCATCATGAACTGAATCCGTTTTTGACCAAACGTACGACCTTCATTTCCTCTCCCTGAAAAAAATTAATTGTTTAATACTATTTTTGATAAAAGAAAGTTCAAGATAATTCCTGCTAAAAGGAATAATTTATGTCCCCTTTTATCTTCGAAAGTCTCAAATTTATTATTTAAATTTTTCTATGAAATAAAATAAAAATTTTCGGCTCTAATAGATGGATCAAGAAAGAAAATCGAATTTTTTTCTTGAAAACGGCTGAGTCGATTTTGATGAAAAAATACACGTTGTCAAGTCCGATAGGACTTTTTAAAAAAAAATTTAATTTAAGGACTATTAAAACAGCCAAAATTCTTTTGAAATTTAAAAATATTGTTTCAGGTTGTTTCCATCAGAACACCCTTGATATTTAAACAAAAACATCGTCTTTACCACATATTTTTAAAAAATTCTTTTGATAGGTACTTGACAGAAGAAATATTTACAATTTTTATTTCTCATCCTCATAACTCCGAAAAAGAAATATTAATTATTAAAATAGAAAATTCTCTACATTTCTTCAAATTTCCTTAGGATTTGTGTTTGAAAAAATTCTGACAGAGCAGAAGTCAATGTTTGACTCGCATACTTTCTTCAAGGCGTGATCGTGACAGTGAGCACGTGACCTACAAGTAACCGTGAATGTAACAACATTCCATTAAATGAAAGATGAAAATGAATTTGCAAGGAAAATTAATTTCAGTTACGTCGTAAACATTTTTTTCAGATCCAATAAAACCGGTTACTCGTTACAATGTTAATTACAAATACTAAACCGATTGTAATGAGAAATAAAGGTTATTCCTCGCAATTTTCAAGAGGCTCATAAAACTTTCAGTAACGGTGATCACGTCTAACGATTGGGTCGACAATGCTGGCCCAAATACCGATCTTAAAACATCAGTCACGATCTTATATACTTCCTTTATACATTTAAAAAATATTTTCAAAAATTAATAGGACAACATTCACACGATTAGAAATTTCCATTTAAAAAGGAAAATTTTATAATTGGAAACGATTTCTTGATTTTCTGTGTTAACGAGCAAAAGAGCTCGACACACATCTGACAAAATTCCAAGAATATCAAAGAAAATTATAGGTCTTCTTCTAAATTAAAAATGTTAAACAATAAAAACAAAATTTAGAAAAAAATTTTTAAAATACAAAGAAAGAAAACAAATAGAAGTTAACATAATATTGTCAACGTAGAAAATTTTTACAAAGCAATAATTCAAAGTTACAAATCTTTAAAGAATTAACAAAATTTTTGTTTGAAAATTAAAAACTTACAGAAAATTTTTTTATCAAGTTCAGCACATTTGAAAGCAAGACATATTTTATCCCCTCTGTTATACAAATGATTCGTTTAAAATTCTTTTTTCCTTATCCCAAAAAGGGCCCAAATTCTAGTAATTTCTCCCTATGTCCTAAAAAAGGCCCATATTCTAGTCCTATATTCTATATTCTAGTCCCATATTCTCTGTCCTAAACAGGGCCCATATTCTAGTAATTCTCCCCCTCTATCCTAAAAAGGGCCCATATTCTAGTATTTTTGCCCCCTCTGTCCTAAAAGGGTTCACATTCTAGCATTGTGCCCCCTCAGACCTGAAAAGGGCCCATATTCTAGTATTTTGCGCCCTCTGTCCTAAACAGGGCCCATATTCTAGTAATTCACCCGCGCTGTCCTAAAAAGGGCCCATATTCTAGAATTTTGTCACCTCTGTCCTGAAAAGGCACATATTCTATTATTTTGCTCCCTCTGTCCTAAAAAGAGCCAATATTCTAGTATTATGCCCCCTCTGTTCTAAAAAGGGTCCATATTCTATCATTTTGCCCCCTCAGACCTGAAAAGGGCCCATATACTAGTATTTTGCCCCGTCTGTCCTAAAAAGGGCCCATATTCTAGTCCTTTATTCTATATTCTAGTCCCATATATTTTCTGTCCTAAACAGGGCCCATATTCTAGTAATTCTCCCCCTCTATCCTAAAAAGGGCCCATATTCTAGTATTTTTGCCCCCTCTGTCCTAAAAGGGTTCACATTCTAGCATTGTGCCCCCTCAGACCTGAAAAGGGCCCATATTCTAGTATTTTGCCCCGTCTGTCCTAAAAAGGGCCCATATTCTAGAATTTTGTTCCCTCTGTCCTGAAAAGGCCCATATTCTATTATTTTGCCCCCTCTGTCCTAAAAAGGGCCAATATTCTAGTATTTTGCCCCCTCTGTCCTAAAAAGGGTCCACGTTCTAGAATTTTGCCCCTTCAGACCTGAAAAGAGCCCATATTCTAGTATTTTGCCCCGTCTGACCTAAAAAAAGCCCATATTCTAGTATTTTGTCCCCTCTGTCCTAAAAAGGGCCTATATTCCAGTATTTTGCCACCTCTGTCCAGAAAACGGTCCACAATATAGCATGTTGTCCCCTCTATCCTGAAAAAGCCCATATTCTATTATTGTGCCCCCTCTGTCCTAAAAAGGGCCAATATTCTAGTATTTTGCGCCCTTTGTCCTAAAAAGGTCCACATTCTAGCATTGTGCCCCCTCAGACCTGAAAAGGGCCCATATTCTAGTATTTTGCCCCCTCTGTCCTAAAAAGGACCCACATTCTAGTATTTTGTCCCATTTGTCCTAAAAAGTGCTAACAATCAATTATTTTGCTCCTGTGTCCTAAAAAGGGTATTTGTTTAATTATTTTGCTACCCTGTCCTAAAAGAGTCTATATTCAAGTACTGTGACCCTCTGTCCTCAAAAGGGTCTACATTAAATTATTATACCCTTTCTCCTATTTTTTTTTTTGCAAAAATGTAGATCCTGAAAAGGATCTACATACAACTATTTTGCCCCACTGTCCTAAAAAAAATATAAATTCAATTATCTTGCCTCATCTGTCCTAAAAAGAAATATATTCAATTATTTTTCCTCACTGTCCTAAACAGAGACTATATTCAATTATTTTACCCCCTCTGTCTTAAACGGGTCTATATTTAATTATGTTCCCACTCTGTTTTCTGAAGGGTCTACATTAAATTATTATACCCTCTGTCCTATTTTTTTGCCCTCCTGTCCTAAAAAGGATCTACTTTCAATTATTTTGCCCCACTGTCCTAAAAATGATATATATTTAATTATTGTGTCTCCTCTGTCCTAAAAACGATCTATATTCAATTAGGTTGCCTCCTCGGTGCTAAAAATGATCTATATTCAGGTTGTTCACCCTCCTGTCCTAAAAAGAATGGACACTTAATTATTTTGCCCTACTGTCCTAAAAGAGGTATATATTCAATTATGTTGTCTCCTATGTCCTAACAATTCAATTGTCCTGCATTCAATTACTTTTTCCCTACTGTCCTAACAAGGATCTGCATTTAATTACTTTTCATTACTGTCCTAACTGAGGTATATATTCAATTTCTTTGCTCGACTGTCCTAAAAAAGGTATATATTCAATTACTTTGCCCCACTGTCCTAAAAAAGGTATATATTCAATTACTTTGCCCCACTGTCCTAAAAAAGGTATATATTTAATTACTTTGCCCCAGTGTCCTAAAAAAGGTATATATTCAATTATATGACCTTCTGTATCCTAAAAAGTATCTGCATTCAATTATTTTGACCGACTGTCCTAAAAAGGTATGTATTTAATTATTTTCCCAGCCCGTCCTGAAAAGGTTCTATATTCAATTTATTTGCCACCTCTGTCCTAAAAGGGTCTATATTTAATTATTGTGCCCTCTCTGTCCAAAAAGAGTCTATATTCAATTATTGTCCCTCCTCTGTCCAAAAAGAGTCTACATTCAATTATTGTGCCCCCTCTATCCAAAAAGAGTCTACATTCAATTATTGTGATCCCTCTATCCCAAAAGGGGTCAACATTCAATTATTGTGCCCCCTCTGTGCAAAAAGAGTCTTTATTCAATTATTGTTCCCCCTCTGTCCAAAAAGAGTCTACATTTAATTATTGTGCTTCCTTTGTCCTAAAAGGGTCAACATTCAATTATTGTGCCCCCTCTGTTCTAGAAAGGATCTATATTCAATTATTTTTCCCTCCCTGGCCTAATAGGGTCTCTATTTAATTATTGTGCCCCTCTGTCCTAAAAAGGTCAACAATCAATTATTGTGCCCCCTCTGTCCAAAAAGAGTCTACATTAAATTATTGTGCCCCCGCTGTCCAAAAAGAGTCTATATTCAATTATTGCCCCTCCTCTGTCCAAAAAGAGTCTACATTAAATTATTGTGCCCCCTCTGTCCTAAAAGGGTTAACATTCAATTATTGTGCCCCTTCTGTCCAAAATGGGTCCACATTCAATTATTGTTTTCAGGTCAACAGATATACAAGAATAAAAAGTATTTTAATGGTACTTGAAGTGCAGAAAATTCCTATTTTTTCTCAAGTCCACAAAATTGTAATATTTGGAGTCACACTGACCTTGCATTTCTGTCTCATTTCCAAGGAGATCATCAAAAAAATTGCGGATCTCTGCCACATCCGGATCAGGAATTTCCGGCACCGGTTTTAGCTTTGTGATGCTTTTAAAGTCTCCTCGATTTTTTATCGTCGTTCCATTGCCCTGGGAGCTTTGAACTGCAAAAGTTGCCACTAAGCAGACGACAAACCAGCCGATCCGGTTCATTTTTTCCCGCGCACCCTCACTGGTTCATTTATGGTTCGACTTGGAAGGAAAACAAAAAGGGGACTTGAACAAAAAAGGGAGGATAAAGGAGAGGATGAGAGAGAAAAAGGAGTAAAATTTTATTTTAAAAAGGGACTCCACTGTGGATTGGAGGTGGATGATGCAAATGGACGGGACTTGCTCCGGAACCCGTGCGATTCGTCAGGCGGTTAAATTTAAACTTACCATGCGATTCGAGACGAGGCGCCAGAAAGATTCGAGGAACTGCGCATTGTACACCACGCAGGTTGCTATAAATGCTGAAAGAAGAAGGCACGTGAGGGGAAATATTTTCACGGAACCGTGGACTTGACCGTCAGGTGCCATGGACGACCCTGAACCCGGCTGGGATCCTATAAAAGACAAAAGCATGCATAAAAAAATTTTATAATTTTTTTACACGTTTTAATATCGTCTATAATATTCCTAAGAATTTCCTGAAATATAAAAAAAATACTAGACTAAGCTAATAGACAATTTAAATATTTAAAGCAGTTTATTAGCTTTCGAAAAGAGATGATGAAATTTACGACAAAAATTCCTTGCTTAAAAACTTTGCAACTCTCAAAATTTTTTGCTTGAAATAAATAAATTTCAAAAACTGTAGATGATAAAAAGGTTACCTGTAGACTAAGAATCAGAAATAATTTTTTACCAGGAATGAAATTTCTATTATTTAAAAATTGATAAAGAAAAAATAAAATTTTTTCCGAATTGGGTCTTTTTTTACTTATATTTTTTGTGCCGTTTAGAATTTTTTATATTTTTTATGTATTATGTTCCAGAATAATCTGGTTAAACTTCCTTAACATCCGAGCAATTGATAAATTGAGAAAAAAACATAATATAAATAATGGCGATAAAACGACGTTAATCAGACAATTGATTGACGTTTTTCATAATTATATATGTTTCTGCAGTTTATTTTTAAAAATTTCTTGTATGACTCTACTACAAACTTTATTTGAATTTCAATCCAAATATTTTCATAAGGATCGGTTCTACTTTTAAATGGAGTGCCATCGACACATTTTCATCATGCTCGATTGACATCAAAATTTCCTGATAGCCACCATTCTACCAATTCCAATTCCCCTCCTTAGAGTCCATCAGATTAACCATTTATAAATGAAAGTCGATCTAAAATACTTTCACGAAACCAGAACTTACTCTGAATTCTAATTATTAGATCCAGTTATTTGAATTAATTACCATACTTGATTATTCAATTATATTATCAATAATTATTATTAATTATTACCAATAATTATAGAATTATAAATATTTTTATTTTTTATTATTTATTATTTCATAGAGGCCGCTTAATCTTCATACTAACAATCAGTAAAGTAGATCGTCTGCTAAAGCCTTTACCATCAAAGATGAATCTATAATATTAATCTATAGTGCCCCTCTGACCTTAAAAGGGTCTACATTAAATTATTATACCATCTGTCCTATTTTTTCCACAACTGTCCTAAAAAGGATCTGCATTCAATTATTTTGACCCTCCGTCCTAAAGAAGATATAAATTCAATTATTTTGCCTCCTCGGTCCTAAAAAGGATTTACATTCAATTATTTTTCCCCACTGTCCTAAAAATAGTATAAATCCAATTTTTTGCCTCCTCTGTCCTAAAAAGGATCTACATTTAATTATTTTGCCTCACTGTCCTAAAAAAGGTATATGTGCAAATATTTTGCCTCATCTGTCCTCAAAAGGACAGGACATTAAAAAAGGACATTGAATTATTATACCCTTTGACCTATTTTTTCCACAACTGTCCTAAAAAGGATATACATTCAAATATTTTGACTCTCCGTCCTAAAGAAGATATAAATTCAATTATTTTTCCCCACTGTCCTTAAAAGGATTTACATTCCATTATTTTTCCCCACTGTCCTAAAAGTAGTATAAATTAAATTTTCTGCCTCCTCTGTTCTAAAAAGGATCTACATTTAATTATTTTGCCTCACTGTCCTAAAAAAGGTATATGTGCAAATATTTTGCCTCATCTGTCCTCAAAAGGACAGGACATTAAAAAAGGACATTGAATTATTATACCCTTTGTCTTATTTTTTCCACAACTGTCCTAAAAAGGATATACATTCAAATATTTTGACCATCCGTCCTAAAGAAGATATAAATTCAATTATTTTTCCCCACTTTTACATTCAATTATTTTCCCCCACTGTCCTAAAAGTAGTATAAATTAAATTTTCTGCCTCCTCTGTCCTCAAAAGGATCTATATTTAATTATTTTGCCTCACTGTCCATAAAAGGGTCTACATTAAATTATTATACCCTTTGTCCTATTTTTTCCACAACTGTCGTAAAAAGGATCTACATTCAATTATTTTTCCCCACTGTCCTAAAAGTAGTATAAATTCAATTTTTTTGCCTGCTCTGTCCTAAAAAGGATCTACATTTAATTATTTTGCCTCACTGTCCTAAAAATGGTATATGTGCAATTATTTTGCCTTCTCTATCCTAAAAAGGATATACAATTAATTATTTTGCCTCACTGCCCTAAAAATGCTATATATTCAATTATTTTGCCTTCTCTGTCCTAAAAAGGAACTACATATAATCATTTTGTCCGACTATGCTAAAAAAGGTATATATTCAATTATTTTGACCGCTCTGTCCTAAAAGGGTCTACATTCAATTATTGTGCCTCTCTGTCCTTAAAAGGGCCTATATTCAATTATTTTAGCCTGACTGTACTAAAAGGTTCTATATTCAATTATTGTTTCCCCTCTGTCATCAAAGGGGTCTACATTAAATTATTATTCCCTCTGTCCTATTTTTTGCCCTCCTGTCTTAAAAAGAATCTATATTCAGTTATTTTTCCCCACTGTCCTAAAAATGGTATATATTCAATTATTTTGCCTCATCTGTCTTCAGAGGGATCTACATTTAATTATTTTGCCTCACAGTCCTAAACAAAGGTATATGTGCAATTCTTTTGCCTCCTCTGGCCTATGAAAAGGATCTACATATAATTATTTTGCCTCACTGTCCTAAAAAAAGGTATATTTGCAATTATTTTGCCTCCTCTGTCCGAAAAAGGATCTATATTCAATTATTTTTCCCTCTCTGGCCTAAAAGGGTCTATATTTAATTATTGTGCCCCTCTGTCCTTAAAAGGGTCTATACTCAATTATTTTACCCTCTCTGTACTAAAGGGTTCTATGTTCAATTATTGTTCCCCCTCTGTGATCAAAAGGGTCTACATTAAATTATTCCCTCTGTCCTATTTTTTTGCCCTCCTGTCCTAAAAAGAATCTATATTCATTTATTTTTCCTCACTGTCCTAAAAACGATATATATACAATTATTTTGCCTTCTCTGTCTTCAACAGGATCTACATATAATTATTTTGTCTCACTGTCCTAAAAAAGGTATATGTGAAATTAGTTTGCCTCTTTTGTCCTAAAAAGAATCTACATTTAATTATTTTGCCCGCTCTATCCTTAAAGGGTCTACATTCAATTATTGTGCCTCTCTGTCCTTGAAAGTGTCTATATTCAATTATTTTACCCGTCTCTACTAAAAGGTTCTATATTCAGTTATTGTTCCCCCTCTGTCATCAAAAGGGTCTACATCAAATTATTGTACCCTCTGGCCTATTTTTTTGCCCTCCTGTCCCAAAAAGAATCTACATTCAATTATTTTGCCCCCCTATCCTAAAAATGGTATAAATTCAATTCTTTTGCCTCTTTTGTCCTAAAAAGAATCTATATTTAATTATTTTGCCCGCTCTATCCTTAAAGGGTCTACATTCAATTATTGTGCCTCTCTGTCCTTGAAAGTGTCTATATTCAATTATTTTACCCGTCTCTACTAAAAGGTTCTATATTCAGTTATTGTTCCCCCTCTGTCATCAAAAGGGTCTACATCAAATTATTGTACCCTCTGGCCTATTTTTTTGCCCTCCTGTCCCAAAAAGAATCTACATTCAATTATTTTGCCCCCCTATCCTAAAAATGGTATATATTCAATTCTTTTGCCTCTTTTGTCCTAAAAAGAATCTACATTTAATTATTTTGCCTCAGAGTCCTAAAAAAAGTATATGTGCAACTATTTTGCTTCCTCTCGCCTAAAAAGGATGGATATATAATTATTTTGTCTCACTGTCGTAAAAAAGTTATATATTCAATTTTTTCCTCCTTTGTCCTAAAAAGGGTTTATATTCTATTATTTTGCCCCCTCTGGCCTAAACGGGTCTATATTTAATTATTATGAACTTCTGTCCTTAAAAGGGTCTATATTCAATTATTATGACCCTTTGCCCTTAAAAGGGTTATAATCAATTATTTTACCCCCCCCTGTTCTAAAGGTACTATATTTAATTATTGTTTCCCCTCTGTCATCAAAAGGGTCTAGATTAAATTATTATACCCTCTATCCTATTTTTTTTGCCGCACTGCCCTTAAATGGTTTATATTCAATTATTTTGCTTCCTCTGTCCTAAAAAGGAACTACATATAATCATTTTGTCCGACTGTGCTAAAAAAAGATATATATTCAATTATTTTACGTTCTCTGTCCTCAAAACGATCTATGTTCAATTATTTTTCCCTCTCTGGTCTAAAAAAGTCTATATTCAATTATTATAACCCTCAGTCCTTAAAAGGGTCTATATTCAATTATTTTACCCCCTCTGCCGTAAAAGGGTCTACATTAAATTATTATACCCTCTGTCTTATTTTTTTGGCCCCACTGTCCTAAAATGGTATGTACTTAATTATTTTGCGTCCACTGTCGTAAAATGGACCTATATTCAATTAGGTTGCCCCCTCTGTCCTAAAAAGGATCTATATTCAATTTTTTTGCTCTCCTGCCCTAAGAAGGATCTACGTTTAATTATTTTGCCCCACTGTCCTAAAAGAGGTATATTTTTAATTATTTTGCCTCCTCTGTCCTAAAAAGGATCTACTTTCATTTACTTTGTCCCACTGTCCTAAAAAGTTATATATTCAAATACTTTGACTCACTATCTTAAAAAAAATATATATTCAATTACTTTGCCCCACCATCTTAGAAAATATATATATTCAATTACTTTGCCCCACCATCTTAAAAAAGATACATATTCAATTACTTTGCCCTACTGTCTTAAAAAAGGTATATATTCAATTATATTGACTCTTCTGTCCTAAGAAGGATCTACATTTAATTATTTGCACCGACTGTCCAAAAAATGGAATATATTTAATTATTTTTCACTCGCTTGTCCTAAAAAGCCACCATTCTACCAATTCCAATTCCCCTCCTCAGCGTCCATCAGATTATCAATTTATAAAGGAAAGTCGATCTAAAATACTTTCACGAATGAAGAACGTTCTCTGAATTCTAATTACTAGATCCAGTTATTTGAATTAATTACCATACTTGATTATTCATTTCTATTGTCATTAATTATTATTAATTATGTTCAATAATTATATAAATTATCAATCTTTTTATTATTTATTATTTCATAGAGGCCGCTGAATCTTCATACTAACAATCGGTAAAGCAGATCGTCTGCTAAAGCCTTTACCATCAAAGATTAATCTATGATTTTAATCTTGATTTTCACAGTATCATATTTAAAATTAATGTTTAAGTTAGTCCCATTATATATTTATGCAGAAAATAATCTTACCCATTAGAAATTACAAGGCACCTGATTCTCGGAAACTTTTTTCCTGATTATAACGACTTCCTCTAAAACTAGAAAATCACGTGAGCAATAGCGAATTCATAAGAAACTGCTAGTTCAGTTGCTCAGAAATAACGGCTTCAATTACCCAGATCTGGCTACAGATGACTATTAACATTTTTGATGAAAAAGCAATATGTGATGCACCGTTTATGTTCATTCTCATCGTAATTAACCCCATAATGATTAAAGTTATTTAGAACTAAAAGGTTAAGTATTAAGTAAGAATTGAAGTTAAGTATTAAAACTTAAATAAAATAATTACAAAGCTAAACCTTTCTCTTTCCAATTGAAGAAACAAATGGGTTTACTAGTATATCCGAAAAAAAATTTTAAACCGCACAGTGGGAAATACTACATTCCCTAGTTTAGAATAAAATTTAGCCTATAATTCTTGAATGACTTGGATGTTAATTTTTTTAACAGGTAATAATATTTAGAACCAGAAAATATTCCTTTGTCCCACTGTGCCGCCGAGAGTTATACAAAGGCATTTTTTTATTATAATGGTATTACAATTTAAATTGATGATAAGTCACAATCCACAATAAGGTGACAATTCGACATTTTAATTACTTAAGTACTAAAATTTTATTTATATATTATTAAATCTAATACATATAAATATAACATTAGATAAAACACATTTTATTTAATCAGTTCCAAAGAATTATCCATATTATGTTCGACATGAACATTAAATTAAAATATTTCATATTCTTATTATGGTTAACATTATTATTATATTCAAGAATATAATTCAATTCCACCTAAACTATAATAGCAAAAATTAAATTCGATTATTTATAATATATATATGTATATGTGTGTGTGTATATATAATTAAAACTTTTACAATCTCTTTCAAAATTAATATAA
>JBAGKK010487249.1:0-16215 GCA_037177015.1 Euceroptres primus
TATATATATCTATATGATATATATTAAATACATATCATTTAATAATTATAATATGCATGTAATAACATTTTGCACGTTTTAAAAATTTAATTTAATTTTAGGTTATAATTGATGATGTTTCTGAAGATTATGGACGACGAAATTCTTTGGAAATAACTAAAAAGTGCGACTCAAAACCTGATGTTGTCATTAATATGCCGATTCCAGAACTTCATTCAGTGGGCGGAGTTCTTGTTCATATGCCACATGTAAGTGTCACAAACGAACTATTATTGAAACCGATTTCATATGAAATCGGGCGGTCAGTCACGGAATCGGTCATGACACGAAATTATCTGGGTCTGAAATATATTATTCTCCAAGGTAAAACATAAGATACGTATTTTTTGTTATAAACGAAAATTTTTTTTACAAACTTATGGCTATTTGAAGATTTACGTGATTCTCGGCAGCTTGTAAAAGTGTGTGCACTCTTTGAAATCCCTGAAAGAAACTTGCAACATTTCAATAATCAATAAAATAGTGGCCATTTTTCGAAAAAACTTTAAAGTAGATTTTCTCAAAAAACCCACCTTTTATTTTTTCTGGATCTTTTTTAAGACTCATTGTAATATGGCAGAGATATTCAATCAGTTTCGTCCTCTCTAAGCTAGTTCTTCTTAGAAAAAACTAAATATTTTATAAAAATACTTTTTTTGAAATATTTATTTTTTAAAATAAAATTAACAATTTCATATCTTGAATTAGTCAAAATCATATACTTATTTAACAAAAAACTGAAAATATAATAACTTTCATCATCTAAATAAAAAAATGACAAAATTATGATTTTTCTTCAATTAATTTAACTCTATTTTTTTTGCCTTTTCTGTTTTTTCTGCTTTATCTCGTTCGAGTATACTGGTACTTCTTTCAATTGATATCTGGAAGTGCTTGTGATGTATGCTTTATTCCAGCCGTTTTTATCAACTTCTACCTTCCATGAATGAATTTTTGAATGCTTGTTATTGCTGTAATCTTTTTCCATTCTTTTTCCTTTCTTCCTCGAAAACTGACGAATTCCTCAGGTGAAAGAAGTATGAGGTTGATGGAGCAACTATACTTTTTCACTTATGGAAGAAAGGATTCTGCACCATCTGTGGATTCTAGCATAGAGCTGCCGCTCCATGTGTTATTATTGTAATTTCTTCTAATTTATCAGGGGTTCGAAGATTCCATAGTCTGCACAATACCAATAAAATTGCACATTGCCAATAAGGCGTATGCATAATCATGCTTCTTATCATCGGAAACTACTGGAAAACTTTTAGAGTCTGTACCTCGGTATCAAGTGGCAGCAAATATTGATATCTGATCATTTGTCCAATGTCCATTTGTCCTTTTATCAATTTTTTTCAATTCACAGCAAAACCCCCTGCATTGTGAAACGAGTTAAATCACTCGTAGCACGACCTTTCTTCTCTTTAAATATTTTTGACGTATTTGTGAACGTTCACTTTTTCTGCCCAGGCTGCCAACTCTTCAACAAAAACTAATAGCATAAGTTGTTTTTTTTCTAAGTTACCTTTACTCCAGATCGCGAAAACGATATCAGCTAAACCGTTCTTCTCTGACAATTTTCATTAACTGAAAAAACATCATTCTTGTTTAGAATTTGTTTTAAGTAATCTATGTCATCGCTTAAATAAAATTCTAATGCTAATTGCACTTCTATCTCGCTCACAGGATATTCATTGTATGGATGAGGAGTGTATCACATTCCTTTTTCGAGCTCAAATTGCCTGGATTGACCAATCATGTATTTGTTTACATCAGAACACGTTGAAAGTAAATGTCACCGTCCTTGAAGAAAGGGAGCTAGCGCCCAGGTGTTAAATTTTACAGGATGAGCGATTGATGAAGTAGTCCAACACAGAAACTCCATAAGGGGTCACTTTGCAGTTTGATAAAAATTCGAATTTTGAAGATCTAAGAATAATTTTTTTTATTATGAAAAAGCATTTCTAAACGTCCACAAAGAAAGCTTCGTGGACGGTCAGAAATCTTTTCTTCATATATACTCTTGAAACCAGCGTCAGTAGACGGATTTTTTCTTGTGGACTTTAACAGTTTTTCAAAGCCGATTAAAAATTAGACACTTACTCATCGTAAGTCGAGCACTCTTCTTTTGACAATGATTCATTATAAACTTTTGAAAGCTTACTGGTTGTCGCTTCCGTAAATGCACATAGAAATTTTGTTGAAATTCTTCATCTCTATAATCTGACATTTTATTTTTACATATGTCTCCATTCAACTTTGGTTCTTCGTCAACGGAAATTTTTTGATTCAAACGCATCACAAATCTAGCAACAGTTTATGAAAATATTGTCACCTGAAGTGATTTTTCTTTTTGGAATCAAAGGTGCTAATGAAAACCTAACTTTTGTAGCTGCACAAACGGGCCACTAGAAACATTAGCCCTTGTGCCTTAACAGAATAAACTTTGTGATATTTTTGCTTTCTCCTGGCAAATGAAAAATTAGTGCAAAATCTCTTCGACACTGTTTTAAAGCTACTAAAATCTGAAAACCAGACACACAAAAATATTAACTTACCAGATTTGTCAGGCGTCAGGCCTTGCTTGGGTCAAATCCTCAGGCGGAATAATCAAAATTTGCTAATGGGCTAAACCCCAAAAAGACAAAGTCGGAAACTAAATCTCAAAATTATTTCCAATACCCAAACTCTATGATGATTCCAGAAAGCTAGCAAAAATCTAAATTATCACAGTGCACCGATGAACTTTAAAATAATTACTAGAATTGATTCTCTCAAAGACCAAACATCTAGCTCGACTAAAAAGGGACAGAGCGGCGTGGTTCGACATAAAAGTAGGTTTCTCGACAAATAACAACCCAACAAAATCTACATAAAATAACAACGTATAATTTATTCAAATATTGGGACTATGAAGTATTCTCTCAAATTTTATAAAAGTCATAAATTTTATATGATCTAAATTTTCCTTGATTATGAATTTACAGAATACAAATTTTAGTGTTCAACAAAATTAACAAAATTGTCCGAGTGACAGATTTCTTTACCTAAAATTCTCACTCGCTCCACTTCATGACTCTACTCTACTTCTACAAAACTTACGACTTTCGGGGCCAAGAGATACGAAAACAAAATTACGTAGCTCTCAGGGCCAAACAGACTCTAAATCTTAGGGCTTTCGGAGCCAACAAAAATTAATCTAACAAAATTAATGACCACGTGTCAGAGACTTCTCTAACCTTAATGAATTCTGAGAACCTATCGGTTGAATCGCTGACAACAAGTACTAATTCCTCTCGAAATCTTCGGCGTCTCGGTAACTTCTCCGAAGGAGACGTGGATGGCGTCAATTACACTCCGGAATTTATTTCACAAAAAAGGCTCCAAGAGCAAAGACTAGATAGTGGTTGCAGCAGTGGACACTATCTGAATGAAAGTGAGCTTCTGGTCGTTCGCACGCACGTCTCACAGTGGTCTGGATTAGGACTTTACTATTCAAAATCATCTACAGCCTACAATTCTTAACCGATTTTCAATTCTCTTTTATGCAAATGATCAGCAATAGTTGAACTAGAGAGTCTATGGATTAAATTTTTCAATTTTTATCATTTTCTATTTTTTATATAAATAAACAAAGAGAAGAAATGCAACTTTTTAAAATTGTTATCTTTTATCCTTAAATCAGTAACTTAATTAATCCCATTCTCCATGAAAATGAATTTCGACGTATCTAGAGAATATAAATAATTAACGGAATATTGAATCTAATTGTTATAAACAAATTATATTAACAAAAATGTCAACGTCATGGATTGTTTGCTTGCAAAGTATATTTGTGAGTTGACATTGCTTGATTTTATCGGCAAGATGATACTTGATCATGAAAATTTGTTGTCTGATATATTTTCTTTATTTTGTAAACAAAGTATATATACAAATGCATATTTTGGACATTTATGGGCAGAAAGTAATCATCTTTCTTCCTTATCGCCTTCAAATTATATTAGTCGTGATGTTTGGTGATAAAAACTTTGTCATCAAAAACTTGATATCATTTGTTTATTTTATAAACAAATGCATAGTTTGGCCATTTTTAGACAGAAAGTAATCGTTTTTCTTTCTGATCGTCTTCAAATTATGTAACTGGTGATATTTGATGATGAAGACTTGTCATTCGATATTATTTGCTTATTTTATAAACAAATTTTATTAAAAAATATGAGTTCAAAGTAGCGTAATAGTTTACGTAAGTGTCGGTGAGGGTGACTGACATAAATTTCGTTTTAAAACTACTTTTCAATTTCTTAAGTAATTCGAAATATACCGTAAATACCTGTTATTTCAGACTCTGCCGCTATATAGGTGCCATTCTCACAAGAATTATCATTTTTTATGTTATAACTATAACAAGCCTGCAAGAGTGAATTGCATTTCTGCAATCTAGCTTCGGCTTATTTCGGCTTCGTCTTACGCAGGTTTGTGCTTTCTTCTTCTTCTTATTATTTTTTTATAGTTTAATTTTATCACAGGCCCTGAAGGGACCTGGTTGTAAGGCCACTAGTACGGACTTAGTCAAGTACAACGGCTAGTCAACAATTAAAGAATTTCTAAACACAAATGAAAACATACTACATTCCCGACAAACACAAAAACAAGTGAAAATCAAATTATAGTTACAAAAATAATATAAAGCGACGGTCAAAAGTTTAAAAACCAAAAATAGAATCTCTTTTTTTTTCTTTTTCTTTTCAGGAATAATCTTCCGTGGCAGCACGAAAAGCAGCTAGCCGCTTTCTTCTTGGCAGTCCAAAAACCATCGGACTATGCGGCAGGTGTTTAGTAAAACCGCTTTTTGGGCTGTACCTAGCACCCACTTAACTCCCAGATCTTTCAGGTGCAGCCATCAATGATGAGTTTGATGAATTCATAGATTATACGACTCTTTCTTCTTCATGGCCTCAATGAGCGCCTAATCGTCAAGCCTCAACTCTGCGTTCACCATTTCTCTTTCTAAGTCCAGTTTCCTGCACTTGTCCAGCCCGAGTTCTATCTGGATGTCACTTTAGAACTGCAATAAGATGTCAAGTAATTTCTGCAGTTTTTCCCTCGAACCGCCGTACAATTTTAGGCCATCTATATAAAAAAGGTGGGTGTGATCGTATCCACCTCTGCCCTTCTCTACCTTGTATCCATAGGACGTGTTGTTGAGTGTTCTACTAAATAGATTCATCGCTAAGCAGATCCACAGTGCACTAAATAAATCTCTCAGGAAAATGCCGGTCGCGATGTTCAAGAATCTAGAAATCCTCGGCAGCACACGGTCAAAATACTTGAGATTCTTGTGTCCCAAAGAGACATAGCGTGACTCAAGAATTGAATCAGGCGTGGACAGATCTTTTATGTCCTGATGATCCCAAGCAAGTAATCTAGGGTACCGAGGGAAAAGCTTGTTTGTAAACGATGTATGACATGTGCAGTTTGCGCTGATGTTTTTGCGCCTTTTTCACCGCAACACTATCAACCGTTGCCAGAGCGTTGCAACTTCGCGAGTTACGACAGCAGCCTTTTTGTTCTTATGTGAGGGTGTTATTGGCCTCACAGTGAACAAAGACCTTATCGCATATAACTGCTCTGAGACATTTGTAGTTATGTCATGCAGGAGGGCATTAAATCTATGTGATCAAGTATGTACTGATAGCACTTAGCCAAGGACCCATGCCATTTGCCACCTCCATTTCCAGAATGTTGGACATGTGTTTTCTTTCGAGGTCAAGACACGGTGCTTCCAAGATGCTCTTGTTTTTCCCCCAGACAGCCACCCACTAATTAGCTATGACTTCCACTTTTGGAACTTCAAACGTCCGATCTTGTCCTTCAGCTTTACTGATTTCACAGTAGAATCGTTTTTCGTCCGCCTTAAAAGCCTTATCTTGTCCTTTTCTGGCGTTAGACTTTTTGTATCTGCGCATCTGCGCAGTTAGGACAGCTAGTCTCTGACCGAAAATGTCAATTATTTCGTCCAACGTCAAATTGGTTGCTCTGTATTCAACCTTTTTGTGAACGAAGGACGTCCGCTACGCGACGGGTCAGCCTCTGGGCTCTGCTGCCTCTTCTATATTGAGTCAACCTGCTCAGTTTGCATCTTACTTCGCTGACCTCGTTTTCAATTCTTCGCTTTTGCGGAAAATGCTTGCCCTTCCGTGCGGCGCTGTTGTTTCTTTGAGATCTTGTTCTTTACCTTAAAGTCCTAACTACTGCAACCGCTGCACAGTAAACAAGAGTTTGTATCTGCGTGATTGATAGATCTTCACGGCAGTATAGCGGCAAAACTTTGGTGTTCAAGTGGTCTACTAACGCCAATAAGGCCTTAAAGATCGTAAATTTTGCAGCGAATGCCTTAAAGCAGGTTCTACATCACTAAAAGCAAGTAGAGTACGCTCGAAGTTCTCTTCTGGACATTCGAGATTTTCAGGCACCTCGCAGGTGTTCGCGGTGTGATTTTCATTTCGTCGTTGTGATTCCAGAATTTGGCGATGTCCCGTCGTCTCTGCCTAAAGCATTAATAATCTCCTCGTCTTCTAAAGCTTCAGGAGGTTACTATTTAAGGGAAGTGCGTGGTATACTTGCATCCTTATGGTTTCTATTTCAATCTCAGACATTATTCCGCGAACAAAGATGGAGTGATTTTTGCTTGCTATTTGTTGTTCATTTACCCTTTCTGCTAAGTTGGGACACGCTTCCAAGAAAAGACGAAGGTGTTCTCGTCTTATTGGTCCACCACTCTTTTCGGCTTGAAAGTAGGTGCAAAGAACATGTTCATTTATTTCTTTTTTCAATTTCATCCTACGTCTGGGTTGCGAAATATCCTCCTGTTCCAGTTGTTCGTTTGCTTCACTGGCCTCAACCTCATATCTTATTCGGTTGATACGCCTCTGAAAGAGGTGATTGTTGGACTCAATGTATTCGAGTCTCCAATGGAGGTCTATCTCCGTAACTGCCGTCAATTCTGGGTGCAATTCCGTGAATTTTTGACGGAAGACCATTCCTCTTTCCGTCGGGTCTGTTCTCCCTTGGGCTACGAAGTGACAGCGCATCACTGCATCGTCATATTTAGTTAACCAATTGATGCGCTGCCGTGGCATTCCTGTGAATGTGATCGGCTGGGGGCTCTTAGCCGAAACATCCTCCACAGGCGCCGTTGTTGTCTTGCAACTTGCCACTTCTTGCCGATGTCTGGACAGTAGCGCGCTCGGGTATCCCGGTGAGATCTGCCTGTCCATCACGCAGCTCACCACCACCGGCCTGTATGCTGTCAACCCCATCGGTGGCACCAGGGGGGCCCCGACGATCCTCGAGCTGCGAGCAACGACTGAATATATTTCGTATACTCTCCATTTTTGATTGGTTTGCCAGAGCTGCGTTAGCCTCTTTTAAAGTCTCCAAGAGAGTTATTTTCCATTTTCTTGTCGAAAATGGCATTAAAGACACGAACAAGTTGCTTAATTGTTTTCAAGCGAAATATAGTCTTGATGATGATCGCTTGAAAATAGTTGGCATATCCCTGATCAGAGACTTTCTTATACATTTCTATCAGAAGTAGAAGCTAACCTTTGCTATTCAAAGTAAACTTGAAATAAAGTTAGAGAAGTGGTTTAATTCAGATTTCTTTGTAGACTTTTCAGTTAAAGAGTAGTCCTGGAAGTAGTTTGAGTTCGGAAAGCTTCAATCAAATTTCGGCTGCGACAAAGGGACGCAGATTGATGACCATGGAGGAAACTTATTCGGAAATCGAGATTCAAGAAGCATTGCTCCTGATGTTGAGAACTACTGGAAGAAGGAAAACTGCTAACGCAATTGTGACTCTTCTAAATGATACCAGTAATGATTCAGATGAAGCTGTTAAAAAATTCCGGTAATAACGTAGAATATATACAAAGATGTCAATTTTTGATCTACTGATCTTTGCTTTTATTTAAAAACAAGCTTTCGCTCCACAACGTGGAGCCTCTTCAGGTTTAAAAAAATTCCTACTCTCCATCATTTATCTGAAGAACATAAAACGACGTTTTTTATGCAATCAAAATTTTTTTAGGTAGGCAATATAATATATCCGCAAATATAGAACATAACCTATAAACTTACCGATGCAACCTTTACATTATAGGATAGCATAAAATCCACTTTCCGTTATTATAACAATTCGATTAAAATCTTAGGATAAACAATAATATAAACATTGTTGCACTCAGGGTTTGGCGCTAACATTTTAATAAACATTTTTTCGGCAGGCTAACGCACAATGCTAAACACTACCCCTAGAGAGAAAATGGGAGAGAGGGGGGGGGGAGAAAGACTTCTTTGTATATATTTACTGCACTGATCAACAACCAGCACCTATTAATAGTGAAGTAGAATGTTACTATGCAGAAGAAGCTTTAGCTTTAATTGAAGGTGCCGAGTTATCTAAGTACCAATACCATGTAATTCAATTTCAGGTCAAAACACGGAATGCTGATATCTATCCTTCGTATTATCAAGTTGCAGAAGCAAAAAGAGAATGTTATCCGTCGCAGGCCCATATAACAGAAACAAATCTCGCTTCAACCTGCAGTCTCTAATCGATCACCCTATAACACGACTCTAATTTAAAACTTTCTGCTATAGGCAAGAGGGTGAAAACTTCTAATTTAGATTAACTTACGAAATATGGCTGCGATGGAGCTTCAGATCAGGGAACATATGACCAGATGTTTGCGGACGAAGATTTATCGGATCCGACTGTGTTCACAATATCGATGGTACCATTATGCCTGAAAGTGAGTAAAAGTTCGACAGTTCCTTTTAGCAATCCTCATCCTGGGTCTCTCAGACAATGCATACCAATAACATTTATATTCACCAAGGAAACAAAGGAAAGTACAAAAAAAGAGATTCAAGAAATCAAACGCGAAATCGAAATATTTAAGCCAATGGCGTCTTCATAGTTAGAACTGACATAAAGTTGACAATGGCAGATGGGAAAGTCTATCAAGCACTCTCTGATACACCTTCATCGGCAAGCTGTAATATTTTTAAAGCTAAGCGAAGCGAAATGATTGGATAAATTATCGTTTAAACTTGAAATACGGTATTTCTCCTTTACATCATAAAATGTGATCTTTTGAATATATAATACGCATAGGTATAATACACGCTTAGGTTTAAAAAAACGGCGTGCAGTGACAGATGATGCGAAAAAAAGGACGCTGTTTGTACTGGAATATGCAAGGAGTTCAAAGCAAGATCTGGCCTGATTTTCGATCAACCAAGGCATGGAACTGGTAACTCAAACATTGGTAACGCCGCCAGAAGATTTTTTGCGGATTCTGATATAGTTGCTGAAATAACAGGAGGGAATAAGGAATTGATTGTGAGATTTTCTCAAATTTGGCAAATGTCGACAAGTAGCACAAAAGTTTTCGCCATGTTTTTTAACAAGTTCGCATTTGAGACAGCACAATTGTACAATAGTCTTTACTCGTATTACTTTATGCGTTAAATAGTACACAAAATTTTACTATATCGAGCAACGGTTATGCAGCATTTTTTACTTCCAATATTCAGAAGAAGCTGCTGAAGCACGTAATAAGGATTTGAAGTATTTCAGAGAATTCAACACACGAAAGTGTTCTTAACTTTCGACCAATGAAAATTTAATACACACGCTCCTGGTGTCATCTGATCTATTAATTGCCTCTTCAAGGAAGAACTGGAACAAGAAAAAAGTTGAAATGAATACTATGTATCATCTTGTCAATAAAAATAAGCAGTTTAAACTTACAAATATACTTTGCAAGAAAACAATCCATGAAGTTTACATTTTTGCTATTATGAATTGTTTAAAAAAATTAAATTCGATATCCTGTTAATTACTTATATTCTTTAGATACTTCGACATTCATTTTCATTGAGAACGAGATTATTTAAGTTATTTATTTGAAGATCAAAAATAATAATTAAAAAAATCCTCATTTTTTCTCTTCGTTCATTTAAAAAAAAGTTATAAAAGTTAAAAAATCTAATCCGTAGACGTTCTTGCGCAGCTATATCTGATCATTTCTATAAAAGAAAATTGAAAATCGGTTAAGAATTGTAAGCTGTAGGTGATTTTGAATAGTAAATTCCTAATCCAGACAACTGTGCGTCGACTCGCCTTTCCAGTAGGTGGCTTAGCTATTGGTTGGGACGTCACGTGGTCTAGTCGTCAGTGGAAAGCGTACGACAATTCAATAAGATATAAATTGCTCGTCGAAGTATCACAGAGAAATTTACCGTCGTTGTCCTTCTCGAATTAAAGCACCCATTGACTGGCCGATAAGACAACAGTCACGGGGATGTCATAATAACTTCATCGGCCTCGGCTACGGAAGTCCCACTCGCACTGCCGGGGATTAGCAACGCGATTATCTCAACAGGGTCGAATATACACTGGTCTAAGCCTTCTGAGGCATCCCAGACAACACAGGGCTCGGACTCCTCGACTGTGGTATGCTTGCTGAGGCAAGATAATACTTTCGATGACCAGATGGTGGTTGCTGGACACGGCCCTCTCTGACGGCTCGGAATTGGACACAACCAGTGTCACGAGCTTAGGTATTTTCGTGGATCCTCTCTATCCCACTTAGCCCAACGTTGACATAGCCGAACTCCGGGAGAGGTACATTATAATACAAAAAGAATAAAGCGAATCAGCCAAAAATAATTAAAATACAAAAATACCGCAACGAGTCATGAAGTGTCGTGCCCTCCGTTGCGCCCTGACTCTCAACTAATTTAAGGAAAGCTGCTTAAAATTTGAAACTTGTGAGCGGCAAAAATTGCAACATCAAAACTTATAAATGAAATATAACTTAAAAAACTATATAAACATATATGCTGCAATTTTCAAACACGAATTTTTGTACTTAAGATATTGCTAAAGATGAAATGATTGCAACTGCAGTTTGATGAAATGATTGCACTGCAATTTTCAAACACGAATTTTTGCACTTAAGATATTGCCAAAGATGAAATGATATTTAATCTGTCTCTGTCTAATCAGACTTTACTCTCTTACTTTATTCTTTACTCTTTACTTTTTTCCTGTAGTCTATTTAACTGTTTTTATATCGTCAACTTTTGCACTTAAATTGATGTTTTAAATATCTTCAATAGCGCAAAATGGTTGATATTTTGAAAAAATATTTTTTTTTATAAGAAGGACTAGTTTAGCAGAACGAAACTTATACTATATCTCCTTCATATTACAATGAATCTAAAAGAATAAAAAAAGATCAAAGCCAGGTTTTTTGAGAAAATCGACTTTAAATTTTCTTTTGTAAATGGCCACTATTTTGCTTACTAATAAAATTTTTCAAGTTTCTTTCATGAGTTTAAAAGAGTGTATATAGGACTACACGCTGCCAGAAAGAAAATTAAATTATGTTAATATGTTTCCAAAATACACTATTATGAAGAAAATTTTCGTTAATTTTTTTATGATTATCAAAAATCTTCAAATATTCATAAGTTCATGAAAAAATTTGTTGTTTGGAAACAAAAATATTACGTATCTTATATTTTACCCTGGAAAACAATATATATTTCAGACCCAAAGAATTCCGTGATATTACCATAGTTTGACTGCCCGATTTCATATAAAATCGGTCTTGATTAAGGGGTCTGACCACTCAGACCGCTCGGAAAATAGGCTTATTCTAAACTAAGCTGCCAAGCTACGAAAGAGCTTGTGTTTATTCTGGGATCGTTATCCTCTGTGTTTATCCAAGACTGCTGTTGCGAACTGAAATTTTTGCTTCTAATTTTAATTTTCAAAACCCTTTTCGGACCCTTTTCCGTCAGAATTTTGTAAAAAAAATTTTTTGATTAAAAATTTATTTTCGCATAAGCAATTTATACAACTTTAGAGAGTGAGAAGATGAGTTGCGCAAAATTATTTTTCATTTTGCTTCTTCCTTCTTTAACCGTTTTTGAAATTGGAAATTTCAAAATCAAAATAAAAAAAATCAAAATTTCAAAATTTTGAAATTGAAATAAAATTTGAATTCAGCGCCCCCAGAAACCTTAAGATGCTTTTATAAAAATACCGTTTTTGCATTTTTGATTCGCCATTTTGAATTTAGAAATTCTGTTAGGGGCCGTTCATATGCCATGTGGACATTTCGATATAGTGCGATACACTCGTATCTCCCTCTACACCAAGCAACTGAGGAAAGCACAAGTATATTACATTGCAGCAAAGATGTCCACGTGGAATATGGCCTGCCCCTTATGAGGTTTGTATTGATCGACCCTAAAAACCTTAAAATACCCACTTCAATAAAATCGAAATGGTGTAAAATAAAATCTCTGAGTGGAAGCGAAAAAAAGCTTCGGCTATGACAGAAAGGCTTCGGATACGACAAAAAAAACATGCATTTTGTAATGTTATGAACCAACCTGATAGAATTGTGCAATTTCCTAGTAATATGCTTCTATATACGAATACTTTTTGTGTTGTATTATGCTCGTAACACTAAAATAATTATTTTTACATTGAAAAACGAGAGATTTTGGATCTGAATTTTGACTTCCGACAAACTAATGATTTAAATTATTCATTATGAACAAACTTTTACACTATATATAACGAATATAGGTGGAAAATCAATATTGTGGTCTTAGCTTTATTTCCATGCATAATAAAGCTTTGTTAAAATATTTTAAGGCTTGTTAAAACAAGATAATTTAATGTAATCCTATTTTGACAAGAAAATGAATCAAAGTTCTCATGCTCATATTGCTAAGAAGGGTTTGTACAAAAAACTTTTCATTTTTAGAATTTCAGCTCGGTCACTTTATGAATGATCATCTGAAAACGATTGCTATCATATTTTATAAAAATTTTTTATTTGGTCTATAATTATTTCTCATATTTCTGGATTCGATTCGTGTCTTTTAAGTATAATAAATTATTTTTCATTAGATCAGAAACATTTTTTGAAAATATGTGGACGTGTGGAAAAAATGCTCATTTTTAAAATGAATTAAACACTAAAGTTACTTATTTAAAATTAGGCAAAGAAAAACAGTGCGATTAGGGATGATTTAAATTTATTATCTTTAATGCTATTTTGAAGTTATAGTTGAAATAGGAGAGGAAAAATATGCTTCAAGTGACCTGTCAAAATGTGTTCTTTTTGTAAAGTTCGATAATTTATTAGAAGCAAAATACACTACCGAAAATTTTAAAACTTCTTTCAAGACAATGATTAATACCAATTTTTTGCACGGGGTTTAGTAAAATTGCTTATCAAAATTTATTCTTCCAGATTGTCGTTTTCAAAGTCAAGAAAATTATTAAAAAACACCACTTTCAAGCCCGCGTATTTCCGAATATACATTTTTAAAAAACGTTTTATCTATGCGAATGATTCATTTACACTTATATCTATCACTCACAAAAACGTCGCGGATGTACTTTGCGTGGTTTTCTTTTAAACCGCGTTTAAAATTTTTTCTCAACGGACCAATTTTTACAGAATTAACCAAAGTAGCTTTGCTTCAGTTTGCTTTACCTACTTTGGTTAAGTCTGTCAAAATTGGTCGGTCGAGACAAAATTTTAAACGCGATTTAAAAGAAAACCGCTAAAAGTACATCCGCGACGGTTTTGTAAGTGATAGATATAAGTGTAAATAATTTATTCGCATAGATAAAACTTGTTTTAAAAATCTATACTTGGAAATACCCGGGATTTAAAGTGGTGTTTTTTGCTAATTTTCAGGTTTTCGAAGTCAAAATCTGGGAGAATAAATTTCAATGAGCAATTTCACTGAATACCGTGCAAAAGGTTAGTATTAATCTTTGTTTTAAAACAAGTTTTAAAATTTTCGGTAGTGTATTTTGCTTCTAATAAATTATCAAACTTTACAAAAAGAACACATTTTGACAGGTCACTTCAATTACATTTTTTCTCTCCTATTTCAACTATAACTTCAAAATATCATTAAAGATAATAACCATTCAAATTGCGAGTTTTCCCAGTGCGATTTATCAAAAATTTTAAAAAAAGTTAAAAATTAGCAAAATGGCGGCAATTTTTCCAAAAATAAATAAGCACGATTTTCTACAAAAATCGATCCTTTTATTTCTTAAAAATTAAATGTTAAATTGGCACGAACATAACGAAGAAATAACACAAGTTTGATGCTAACCAAATCATATTCAAGGTCAAGACAACTTTTTTATATGAATTACAATTTATGAAGTTTTTTGGCAAACAATACAAGAGACGAAAAAATGTTAAGAAAACATATGGTTTTTGTGTAAATGCTCTATGAAAAACTTTTCTCAAAATTTTCTACGAATTTAGGAAGAAAGCAGAAAGCCCTACAAGAATCAAAAAGAGTACTTGGTTTCATTAAAAAATGCCGCATGCCTAAAGAAAATTTAAACGGTTTTCTAAATTTTTAACATCAAAAATTGAAATACGAATAATTTCGTAAAAAAATTTTTTTTCCAAATCCAAAAAATACGGTATTCTCTTATTTTCTTTAAGAAATAACCTATTGCAACCGTAATAAATTCTACGTAAATTCAAAAATAGTGGGCAGGCTTCCTGATTTAAAATGGATTCTGTCCTAAACGATTTCAAATTTCTGCGAAAATCCTTCGACTTGAAATTTATTTTAATTTAAAGAACTATTATGATAAATAATAGAAAAAGATAATGAAATCGCCAAGCACCAAAAATCGCAAATTTAACCACGAAAGGATCTTACAAGGGACGTTACATAAGAGCTGGGAAGAGACGTCCTGGGAGGACTTGCCCAAAGTTGACCTTAGTGTCTTATTTTCGAATTGGGAAGAGATGTGCGGAGGAGACGTGCCCTGGGAGGTCTTTTGCCGAAGCTGACCTTCACCAAAGTAGATTATTTTCGAGTTGGAAAGAGATATCCAGGGGAGTCATGCCCTGGAAGGTTCTTTCCCGAAGCTGACCTTCACCACAGTACATTAATTTCGAGTTGGGAAGAAATTCCCTGGGGAGACATGCCCTGAGAAGTCTGGCCCGAAGCTGACTTTCACCAAAGTATATTATTTTCCAAGGGGGTAGAGATGCCCGGGGGACACATTCCCTGGTAGGCTTTTTCTAAAGCTTCCCTTCACCACAGTACATTATTTTCGAGTTTAAAAGTGATGCTCGGGACAGACATGCCCTGGAAAGACTTTTCCGAAGCTGTCTTTCACTGTCTCTAGCATTGAGCCATTACAGTCTCTTTCGATACGGTGTGATATTATAACGGGCCGATATGAAACACAAAATACTTATACGAGACCAAAGGATTCGGGTACTCTCATTGGTCGGCCGGTTACAGGTGGCTACTTCCTTGAAGATGAGCGCCTGGCGTTGCTATGTTCCTAGATTGACATCATATTTGGAGCAAAATTCGTCAAGTGTACCCGCCTAAAAACTTTTTGACTCTGATTTCCTTGAAAGTCCGCGAAATTATTGTCCTCGTGAACCTCTTTTAATTCCCTTAAGAGAACGTCTCTAGTACGACGGGTTGTCAGTATACAGGAGCTCGAATTTTCAACCTTTTAACGCGTACACTGATACTCAATTAACCATAACTTCTACAAAAGTTATCCAAATCAACTTTTTTATGGAGGTCTTGGAAACGTTTATTCATCAGATTTACGCTGAAGGCAATGGTTTTAGATATAAAAAATTATTTAAGCTTAATTTTTTAATTTTAAACATATTTTTGAGTTTTTCTCCAAGTGCGGCTGTTAATTTTCTTTCCAAAATTATGTTTAAAAAAAAGCTAGACTTTTTCCCTTTAAAATGAGCCATAGTCGAAAGTCGGGCGAAAGAAATTGGTGTAAATATATAACACTTCTTGCGCGCGGTTTCTGCGTCACAGTGCAGCTTGGCGCCACAATCACGACGGTCCATTGGGAACTTATTTAATTGTACTTTGCATAATTTGTTCATAAAACTGTTATTTTTGGCTGGTACCAAATTAAAAATAAAAATTAATTTGTAATTCGGGGTGATTTTTTAGTGTGAGTCCCCTTGCATCTCACATCGAAAATTGAGTCAAATAATTTGCTTATTACAGTGTATGTGCACTTCTCTTTCTTCTTTGCCTCACAGT
>JBAGKK010487260.1:0-16214 GCA_037177015.1 Euceroptres primus
TCCACACAAATCTTGTAAATACAGTCCACTCATTAATTAAACCTTTTAAATTTTTTATTTCAAATGTGTGTTGATTTCTTTATTTAATTCCAAAAATTAGAATTGACACCCAACATGGTCCAAGAATTTTTATTGATAATTAAATCATCTGTGAGGTCTGACAGATTGATTTGGTTTAACGTTTCGATCGTGCTTCGACAATCTTCCTCAGAAAATATATAATGAGAAATACATTAGACCTGTTTAGAAATAATGAAGAGGTTGAAATTTTATAAAATACATAGATTTACAATAATCAGTAATAAAGTTCGTGTAAATGTTGAAATACTTAAGTTAAGAACTAGTTATTGTTATTTATAGGTTATAATATCACAGTAATTAAGAACTAGTTATTGTTATTTATAGGTTATAATATCACAGTAACTAGATCTTAACTTAAGTACATCAACATTTACACGAACTTTATTACTGATTATTGTAAATCTACGTATTTTATAAAATTTCAACCTCTCCATTATTTCTAAACAGGTCTAATGTATTTCTCATTATATATTTTCTGAAGAAGATTGTGGAAGCACGATCGAAACGTTAAACCAAATCAATCTGTGAGACCTCACAGATGATTCAATTATCAATAAAAATTCTTGGACCAGTAATCAACAATATTTCTTCATTTGAAATAAAACATCAAATTCTTAAATCAACTTTTATTACGAGATTTTCTCATTGAATAAAAACATAAAACAAGAAAAACTACTATACCATAACAGAATAACGATTAGAAAGAAATAGGAACAAATTCCAGGAGAAATATGTACGGATTATTAATAGAGATTGTAAACTTGTTAACAAAGTTCAATCTATAGAAATGCAAATATCGTTGCAGACTTGCGATTTTCCAATACAGTACGAGATTAATACTTGCAGTGCAAATTATGTATATGAATAATTAGTTGTTTAGACTTGGAAAAAGTAACTCGTATCCGAATCGACCATTAACTCGTAACTTTTCTGTCACTCGACGCGACAACGGTACTTAATAATAAATATGCTAAGGTACAATTTGATCGCTGGTACAGCCCACGTGCTACTGAATTATCATACTTTAACAACGGTATGCTCTCTTGCTGGGCACGATAATGTTATGCCGAGTTGCACTGTGGATTCAAGCCGCAATATCTGTGTTAAATCTTTCGTAATCTCGTTCGATTCACTTGACGCGAATATCTCTGTCTGGTTGTTAATTAAAGAAACCTGAGTGCAGGTGTAGCTCTGAAAATAAGAAGCGCGTAGGTGAATCGGAATAGTTAACGGTTGTATCAGATTTCAATTGCACTGCATGCTTTATCCACGAGTCAGTCACATGCAGATAACATTTTAATTCAATTTTTCAAGAATGGTATAATGTTTGCATGTAGATGAAACCAATTCACCAATATTGATTTTTCTCTCTAGAAAATATAGATTATAATATGTAATTGCCGTTTTAGCCAACGAAATGTTTGTTTGTTTAATCAACAAACAATTACAATTTGATTGAATTGAACAAGAAGTCTTGAGTTAAATTAACAAAATGCTTTTGCGGTGAATGGTAAATAAAAACATTTCATTAATTTGAGCGCTTTCAATTGAGAATGCTGTATCATGGTCTGATAGTTTCAAAAAACAAACTTGGTTGTTAAATCGGGTACTATTAAAATTATTAACAAAATAATTTTTGTTTGGACGACTAAGAACCCTTCGCAATCGAAAAATGAATTTTCTGAACAGTATCAAAGTCTGGGGTTTGAATTTTTGCAGAAGGATGTTTATACTTACAGCCTCCTCGATTGGAGAATGCTTGTTCAACTCACCTGTAACAAAAAGAAAAAAATTATACATTATTATACACGGAAAACCAGCTTCGAAATTTTTAAATTGTAAAATACATTACGTGATCTACGGAATTAAATATTGAACTGTTTAATGCTTAACTGTTTGGCAGTAATTTTTCACTGATTAAGATTCAGAGAAGGTACTTAAGATTCTGTTAGGTGTCTGATATTAATAATTTCTTTAACACGTTTCGAAAATAAGTATTGTTTATTTCAAAAACCCATAAAGCTTAAGACCTAAGGTCACAAGAAAAAACCAACTTTATGAGAAATTATAATCTTTGTAAAAAAAGGTTCAAACATGAACTGCAAATTGCTTAACTTTAACTTTCCGGCTTTTTAGAGACAAAGGTATATCAACGAAAAAAGAGAGAAAAAAGGAACAAATACAGTCAACCAATCCAACCTCTCACTTCCTTATATTTATATATTTAAACCAGCCTTGAAATCATTGAAATTTTTTAGTACTAGAATAAAATTTCTAATATTAGGTCACTTTATATAAAAAAAAAACTTTCAAATCTTTCTTTCGCTATTTCTTGTTTTCTCTGCAGTAATTCTCAGGTATATTTTTTATCTAAAATTGGATAAAAACGTTGCAAACAATTGACAACTACAATTATCGGGCGTCGAATAATTTTTATTCGCCTCCCGATAAAATTATTCGACGTCGGATAATTGTAGTTTTCAATTGTTTGCAACGCTTTTATCCAACTTCAGATAAAAAATATATCTGAGATTTACTGTGTAAGCAATCTTCTGTGATTCTGCGACATCTAGCAAGAATAAAAGCCTAGCTCAGAGATTGTCTTTAGCCAACTGTATGTTTTTCTGCAATTCCACGATCCCAGTGGCGTTCCGGCGTAGCGATTTAGTCAATGGAAGACAGGAAGCACATCGTCTTGATGGAGTCCCTGGTGCATTACAAGAGAAACAAGTAGGTCAAGCGTTCATTCGCTTTGAAGCTCGCCAACCGTTTCCTTTGTTGTTACAGATGCATTGTTCATTCTATCGAGACGTTTCATGCATGCGAGGTATCCAATCCATTCGCGGCTTCAACGCCTTTTGGAATTTATTTCCGGCATTGGCTGATCCTTCGATAATCTCGAAATCCACTATAATACAATCTCACATCGAATTCGCACAAAATGCATTGCTCGAGTTCACTCAACGGTGTCTCTTAACAGGACTTGAACCATTTGTTTGCTAATCAGTAACGAGAACTCGTAAATTAAGAAGAACGTTATATTCAATCTTTTTTTTCATTCTTTTTACCAAAGAAAATACTATTTTGATGTTCCAAGAGGTGCGAATTATACTAAGCAGTAAATGTTTCGTTGCTATTATACGTATAGTTTCAGTGCGTATTTTCAATTTCTTCTTTCAATACCAAATTGCCAGTTTTTACTTTTCTTTGCGTAATAGTCTATTAGTTTTTTTTAAGGAAACCTGTTTTTAAGAGTTTTAGCGGAGGCAACAGGTTTGAAGGAAAAGGAGAAGTGGGCCCTTTTTGTCTTATTTTCTTACAGGAGCTTGCCATCGAGTGCGACTCAGCATATGTTGAATTACATAAGAAGCATGACATCAACCTGCGTGAACACCTGTGAGTGTATTCGCTCGCAAATATGAGTCGAATAAACGAGTGTGAAACACGGTTATGTACAAATGTTAGGGTATAAAATTCGTTTAGTATAAAGTGTACGTGAATTGTGCAAGGAAATTGTAAGATCACACCTGAGAATGACACACATGTTTTGGTCAGTATATATACTAAAATGGCCATGACTCAATTCAGACTAAAAATAAAAAGGCCTTTATTTTTAAAATTATATAATAATTTTAGATCTGGCATTTCATTAAATATGTATTTTAAAGGTTTAACATTTCAGCACAGGGATTCATCGTTTTGAAGCTTTAGTTTATTTTGGATGCTCCAGATGCCGGATGAAAGCATCTCGCAATTTTCTTTAAAAAGCTCCATGTTTACTTCGCTTTGCACATTACGCAACTTCGGTATCGAGACCAACTGAAGAGACCTTTCAAAACGCTAAACGTATGCCGCACTCTCTCTCTCTACTAGTGCAACATTAAAAAACGAGTGTCCAGCAGCAAGGTCAAACATTGTTGCTTTGCATAATTTACTGTGATGAGGGTCCAAGTTTAGAAATTGGAAAAAAATAAAAAACCAATCACAAAAAGAAAGAAATCATCAATTTCAAAGAATCAGATGAACACGACATTATGATTTTATAGAATTACATAACGAGAATTATTATTAGTTATCATAACTTTATAAAGAATATCTTTTTTTGTAACTATGAAATACTGCACTAATTATAACACTTCAAAGAGTTCCTGGAAGTATTCAGAACAACAGAAAACAGATGTACTGAACTTGAAAGACATTGTAACAGAAATAGTAAATCATCTCGTCTGTGAGACCGGAAGAGTTCGAGACCTTGAAAAAGCAGAAGGCAGGAAATTGGCTGCTAACTCCAATACAATTTTCTGAGGTTGTACGATTTACAATTTTTCTCAAAACAATAACTCCACTCGCTTCCCGCAACTAACAACTTATCTCAGAATAAAAGTATAAACTGCAGAGAACAGAACATTAGCAATAAACCAAAGACACTCAGGCATAAAACCACAGCATTTACGAATTTCTTTAAAGATCAGAATAAATTCTGTGTCAAACAAACAACAAAGTAACCAATTAGCATTCTTAAGAATACAAAATAAGTCCTGAGGTAAAGCTATTTCTCAATTTTTCAAAGTAGGTGACCTAAATAGAAGTGTTAATGGTTCTATTAGGATTAGGTCTTCAAAGTTGTACAAATTTCCAATGAAAATACAACCTTCAAAATGAATATTCTGGACTGATATTTACTATTAAGGTGGAATATATGTGAAGCGACATTAAAATTAACATAATATATTAGTAAACTGTATTTTCGATATAAATATTTTTCAATCAAAAAACATAAGTGTATGACATTAAGTGAATGCTGCAGTGTTAAAGTTACGGTAAAGTGGGCGAGCAGTCTGCACCTGAAATCATTTGACGGTGGCTTCTGTATAATTTTTCATCCTTTGAACTCAAAGCAAAGCGAGTTGCGGAAAAAATCTGCGATGCTACTCACTGCAGCTGTATAGCCCGCGTTGAATTTTCTTTGTCACACAAATTGTTCTCGCACTCAGAAGATTTTACTTGCTCTCACACGAGGCCTGCCTTTCTTCTAACGACTGACAATCTCCCTTTGCTTCTTCGTCTGCACCCTTTACTCTCGTATTCGTCGCGCAAAAGATTTATTCTCCTATATTGTTACTCGTTACTGCCTTATTTTATTACCCGTTACTTGCCAGAACATGGTCCATTAACTTATATACCTATACTGCTTCCCCCTAAGCAATCGCGAACTGACGCGACGTCCTTCGGTGTTATGGTTCAATGTTAATTCATCGGGTAAAAAAGAATTGCAATCTTTTTCCTTTTATAACGACTTTTAAGTGCACCAGCATTGTTACAGAAATATAGTTTCTAATTAATTTTGTGCCCATATTGAAAATTGATTGACTGAATTGAAAAAATGTATGCTTTTATCTTTAAGCGTTGTTAATATTAGGATGGTTTCAAATTGTAAGAATTCAAAATTTTAATACTTTCAAAGTTCGTTAGTTTGAAAAATTCTATACTTTCGAGTAAAATATTGAGATTTAGATGAAACAATTCTTCAATCTTCTTCTTCATTGTTATCTAATTTATAGAATAACTAACAAGTTGGTGTCCTGCAGCAGAACCTTGAACTAATCAGGTGTCTGTATAATTTGCATTGACCGCAAACGGTCCTCGTTCGTATCATAGCAAATATTATAGTCATAATCATAACAACTGCAATGCGAGAGGCAAGTGCGGGCCCACAGTCTGACCAACTTTTTTTATTCCCATTCCCAGAGTACTATTAATTTTCAACCACATGGTTAAGTTATTATGACGTATCGGATGGGCTGCTCTCACCATGAGTACCGCTATACGCAGATTATTACGCAACTTCCGTCTAACTACTTTACTATAAACCACGAATCTCACATAACTTCTGAGGAACAATTTCTCAAAAGAGAAACAAACCATCAATGTTGAGTTGAAGGGAAAGTATTCCTAGAAACAATCATTTTTTATTATCCTTTAAATCTCAGATAAAGAAAAATATAATACAATATAATACATTTAAAGCAATTGTATTTGATGATGATATATGGTTTTAAATTCATGGGTTAGTATTTTTCTCAACAAGAGTTACTTTTATTTTGGGCAGAACTATGTTAATTTGGATGTGAATCGAGGAGTAATGCAGCAACCGTGTCTTCAACAAAACGGCAGGTACATCAAAACTCGTGCCAACGGTATCGCGTGTACGTTTTTGCACCTTAAGCATGAGGTTAACGACATTCTGAGGTTGACCGTTCATGATTCCAGAATCTAAGATTATCCAACTCGGAATGAAAGTGACTGAATACCATATCTAGAAACTACTGAGGTTAATAAACTTTCATCATAAAGTACCATAGTCTTTCTAAACCACATTTCTTTAAAGATAATCCTAAAAAAAAATTAATATCTTTTAGAATTTAGGATTCGTTAAAGAAAGGCACAGAAACAATACCTAGCTCTTTTGATGCATTGAAAGTAAAGCATTACGTGACAAGTTTCTCACACTGTTTTCCTCGTCACTCAACTCTGATTTCATGGGAAAGAAAAATGTCTGAAAAGTTGTGAAGACACTTCGTGAATGGACAGGAAGAACATCTGGTTTGAAAATCCGGACGGTGTGAAAACGTGAAAATAAGCTTCGAGCTCCCAGAACTGTTCGAAACAGGTATACGTGCACCAGCTAAGCAGGTCAGTTGGAAATAAGCACAAAGCCAACGAGCAGCTGCCAAAAAGAATCCAATCTCTCAGTGGATCTCTTTGTTATGTGACCATGCAAAACTCGATGAGACAAATTTACAAGCAGTTCAAATTCACCGCAGGGGTGTGTCTGAAAGTGACACTTACGATGGACCCTCTTGCTATTCTTTACTCACTTCACTAAAAAGAAGCTTCTGGGAACTTTTACAGGTTTAAGGTAAAGAAAACTGATTTGATTCAGGACAGGTCTTACAGTATGAAAAAGGAACTAGAGAAGCTCTTAAATGTGTGAAGTAACATAAATAAATCATTTTCAGATTTAATGTATAAAATTATTACGTTAGACAATACTTTAATTTCAATTTTTAAGGAGTAAAGCAAGATTTGTTATGGGTGTGATTCAGCATGGAATGAAGTTTCGGAAAGGACATACATTTTTGCACTAAAGCGTGGGTGAGACCCTCGTCATGACTTGAGAATGCTGGAAAAAATATGACGGACATTCGCGCATAACTTAAGAATTGGCGAACGGATTGTGTTTTGCGAATGTTTTCTTTGTCAGGGTCTTACCTCGACCAAGAAACAACAACCTCAAAAAGTCGAAAGGAATTCGAATCCCAAATATATCATTGTATACTTAAGACTTGAGCATTTAAAAGCAAAATTCCAAGGTTTTGCAGTATGCTTTACAACATGTATCAACGTCTTTCTTATTACAATAAAGAATTTAATTTGAGAAGGTCGAAATTAAAGTCAAAAAGGCATTAAAGGACAAAATGTAAAAGACTTTCCACTATATGCATAATATAATTATGTATATTATGCATATAGTGGAAAGATCCTTTATTTTTCCTCTTTTTGCGAAATTCCGATGTCGCAGCAAAAATCGAGCGATGTTTTACAGCCAGTTGTTACGCGCCCATTGTGGCATAACCGCGATTATGGGTCATCGCGCAGTTATGGCCATTATTTTCACTGGAATTTGCGTTCAAACGGTAGAACAATAACGGGGACGTGGTTCAACATCGATTTACCTGACTGCTTCGTGCAGACACGCGACGAAATCCTTTTCCAGCAACACCAAAATACCACCTTTTCACATTTCCTAAGTATGACCTGACCACAAATTTCTAAAGTCAATGAATTTCAAAAGTCGATAAATTTCATAAAAGAGAGATCCTAACAAATAAACCACAATATTAATCTGCTCAATTTGCTAGTCAAAATAGAAAAAAAGGTGGATTTAACACCTACTGATTTAACAATTATGCAAAACGACGAAAGCCTGAGTCAATAAAGATGTTACGAAAACATGAATGGACTACAAAAAAAAAAATATTAACCCATTTAGAAGCACATAAGGTCAACAGATTTTGTTGATTATTTACATTCCTCGCATAGAAGCGAATTACTCGTATTGAGTAACAATTCAGCTCAGAATGCAAATGTGACTTAACCATTTGGAACACTCTCTGTATACGAATACCTAATATACATAAGAATCACTTCTTTCGAATTTTTATTGCATGATTCGGTCACAAAAAGTTCACCTGCTACGATTTCTGCCGCAAGACTCACGTTTGGAAAAAAATTACAATAACTGGTACTTTAATCAATACTAAAAATTTTCCGGAACAATAAAATTGTTAGAATAATAAATAAACAATAAAATGTTAGAAAAAACTTTAATTACAGTAGTTGAAGTGTTAGACAATTAACGAAATTTTATACAATTTTCAACCAAAAGTATTTGAATTTTTAA
Organism: Euceroptres primus; assembly: GCA_037177015.1. Taxonomy (NCBI): domain Eukaryota; kingdom Metazoa; phylum Arthropoda; class Insecta; order Hymenoptera; family Figitidae; genus Euceroptres; species Euceroptres primus. The sequence continues at coordinate 8,546 of JBAGKK010487260.1, forward strand.
CCAAAATGAATGAATTTTAAACTAAAGTAATTGAATTTTCAACTAAAGTAATTGAATTTTCAACTAAAGTAATTGAATTTTCAACTGAAGTAATTGAATTTTCAACCAAAGATAAATGAATTTTCAACCACAGTAATTGAAATTTCAACCACAGTAAATGAAATTTTGATCACAGTAATTGAAAAGTGATAGAAATTTTAAAAATTTTCTGACAATGTAATGGGATTAAAGAATGTTTTTGAAAAAGAAGACGAGTGACATCACATACGGTAATTACGTATGTTGCTACTGTAATTGCTGTTGTATAGCAAGATTGTTGCAGTTTTTGCTGCAGAATGATTCATACATATGTTTTTAAGCACGTGATGAAAATGAGAACACAGTTTGCATTATTGAAGCAAATAGCAGTCCTGCATGGTAGACCCATTGTCACTGGACATCCGGTACTGTGTTCAGAGCTCTTGTTTGTTGTCCGTGAAGAATAGACCTTATGAAAGTCGAGCACATGTTACCTGCGCGAGGGCATGCCAGAAGAAGAAGAAACTTGATATCCGGAACGGATGCGAATCTATAATCAGCCTTGGAAGCATATGTGCGTCTCAAAAATAGATATCAATAATATCAGGAAACATTGCAACAATGCACAATCCGTACGAAATTGACGTACAATTCACTAAAATTTCTATCTGAACTAAAAAAAGATTTGACAAAGAAAAAGCAAAGCCTCTAAATCAGTGAAAAAACTAAACATTCTCCCCTTAATTAGTGGCAACAATGTGTGATTTCATCCTCTGAGAATCGTGCCAATTGCACTCAACGTCACTTGAAACGCAGAGTACGTGGCATTAATTGTCGTCAGAGAGTAGAAAGAGTGTAATTTTCGCCAAATGAGTGAAAATAGCGCATAGGATGACACGCGGTGAAGAATTATAAAGACAGTTACGAGTCAAAATGAGGACTCACGATTTCTGCTTGTTAATTTCGCGGCATTTATATTATAAATACACATGTACGTTGGAATTTATGCAACTGCATCTTCTTCCTGAAGTTAGGAAAAGCCCACGCGATGAGTTTTCATATGCATTTATCGATCGCGTGTACAGTTTTCGAGGATAATGGGAATCTCTGAAATCACGTATATAATAACTGACATTTCGCGAAATGATAAGGCCTGCGTAAGCAGATCTTATGAATACATCTTCCATGCTATCTCTAAGGATACCTACTGACCTCATTCACATTGATGCATACATTTTCCTACTTATTACAACATCAACTTACGCTCATGTCTTCTCATCTTTCAATCAATTTTGAGGGAAAATATTTTAACCATGTAGAAATCTTCCAAGGATTTTCAAATGTTGTTTCAGATATTATTTACAACTTACTCAAACAGTTGAAAGTTTCATTACATGAACGAAAGCCGAAATTATTTGTAAAGATCTTTACAAATCATTTCGGAAACAAAAGTAGAAATATGACTTTCATAAAAGCGACTGGAAAATGTTGCATAATGAGCCCATTACCGATTTCAAGGACGGGAGGATTGAAGAAGAGGGAAGTCTTCACTTCGCCTTTTGCGCGAAGATCAAGTGTGCAGAGCGCTAATGAAAGAGACTAACATTGAATAAACAAAGCGGTGAAAAATAATGACGCGTCTTTAACGAACGACGTTCCCATTAGTACAGCGCATCCCACGTTTTCTCGCCCTTGCGGTCTAGTCGCAGGTGCAACCAGGTGCGGCCTAAGGCCTTATAGTTCCTAAGTAGGAACATACCGGTTGATCTTACAGAGAAAGTCCGAAGACAGAAGCTGCCTTTCGACGTCGGGAAACCTGAATTCAATCTCGGAAAGGTTTCGACTTTAGACAAGCGAGATCCAACATTTGGCTTCCTCTCCTTCATCAAATTGACACGTGAATCGATCACAATGTCTTCTTTTGTTCTCTCAATAAAAAATAACTAGTACAATCTTCAATTACAACTCGGAAATTAGAAAACAAAGTTCAGAATATGGTCAGCACTCTGTGATAGTTTTCATAAAGATAATTGAACTTATTTAATTTTGGTGTACAGAATTTTAAGAAACTTCTTTGGTTTAATGAAGTGTTTCTTCTTCCGATTTTGAAGAATTAATCCAAAACATTATTAAATTAACTATCTATGTTGATGTCTCGTGTTGATTACCTATATTGATATTCAACTTAGAAACTATTAAGATATCGTATTATTATTGCTATCCACATTTTAAATGCATCCTTTGAAAGCAGCCAATTCTGAAAGCTTCCAATTCCAAAACATGTAACTATGATAACGTTCAGATGTGAAAGATTTCAACATTATGATTTCCAAATTTAGAAGGATTTAATCTGCAAGAATCAACTTTGATGAAATCAGATTTGAAAGCAACCAACTTTGATAACATCTAATAAAATATTTATAACTATATAATAAAGTAATATTTATTCCTTACATAAAAGGCATGACTCAAGAGTGATTGCAGTATTTCAGAATGATGTAATCTATGCAATTTTCAGATCAAAGAAGCACTACTGAAGAAGATAATCGACTACACTTTCACGAATGGGTCTCTCTTCCGCTTGAGACACCCTTTCCGGCTAACAAGATTGGCTAACCTGCTGATGCTGAAGAAATAAAGATCCTGAACTAGGGTGGACAGTAAGAATATAGTACACACTACTCTATTCTTATGTGAAGTTTAAAATTAAATGCCTTTTAAAAATAAAATATCTTTGATGTAGGAACGTATTTAATAAGAAATTTTGATTTTCTAGAAAATATACAGATTAATGAGATGTCAGGTGATGAAAATGGGGTGAAACATGAACATGAGCATCGTGTTTGATTTAATTAGTAGCACTTGTTGAGCATAAGGAAGATTCTGGAGATATGTATTATAAGCAATGTGGGGAAGATACGTTCGTACTCACATGTGGAACGTACGGGATGATTGCTCGATTGACTTTCTAAATTTGTATCGAATGGAGAAGCGTCACTTTCACCCCGCGATTGATAAGATACATCGCCTAGCCAAATACACACACTGGGAGAAAACATCTCACGGTGTCACAGAGATCGCACGATCGACTTAAATCTCGGAATTAAACGTATCTCTTTCGATCAGCCCTTATGTGTACAAACACGTATATTTCAAACTAGCAACGATCTAAACGAGCCAATTCTTGTCTTCCAAAGTGGGATACCTCAAAAAATGATGATACTAATAAATCATATTCTTACAGAGTTAAAACCCTATATCTCACCACCTCTTTCTCAAATTAACATTAAAAAAGACAAACAAAATCTGAACGTTATCATAGGTACAAGTTTTGAAATTGGAACCTTTCAGAATTGGGTGCTTTCAAATTTGGATGCATTAAAATGTGGATATCAATGTTCCGATGAATAAACTCTTCATTAAACCAAAGAAGTTTCTTAGAATTCTGTGTACCAAAATTAACAATACGTTCAATTATTTTTATGAAGTGTATCAGATTGATGACCATCTTCTGAACTTCGTATTCTAACTTCCGAGTTGTAACAAAAAAATCATCTCTACTTTTATGAACAGAAATTGGAAACGTTTTGTAAAAATACTGTATCTATGTATCATTAATAGATAATGTACTTCAGCATTTCTTGATATAATTGAGGAATGCAATAACTTGGTAAAAATAGAAGAAATCAAAACAGGATTGGATAAGTGAGAAACGGGTTCGAGCTGATGTAGGAAATGGACATGAGGGGTTAAGGAGAGCAAATGACGGACATGAAATGTGACTGGGTATCACATTTATTGCAGCCGGCATGGCAGCCGGATTTCCCGACCCGATTAGTGGAGTTGACCAAGTGAGGAGTCGAGTTGCTGCAAATAAGCCTGTTATCTCGCCTAGGCAAGCTCCAACATTCAATTTGCATTCCAATACGCGAACCACCGGGGGCGGGTTATTAGTAAATGCTCGACACGTCCATTAATCGATGCCGGGCATTTATAGAAAGAATAAACCTTGCATCGCTACAATGATGAATTATGCCTATGGCTATTTTCATATATCTACCAGCGTCCTTGCTTTCTTCGACCTCTTCAGGAATTTAAAAAAATAAATAAATAAAATTCAAAATTTATATTAAATTTAGAAAGCGACTTTTATTCTTTTCGATGTAAATGATGAAAAAGTACGTAATGCTTCCAAAGTATGCTTGAGATGATTTTACAAAATTTATGATAAGTTTAATAACTTCGACACACAGAAAAAACTGAACTTTCTATTAGAACCACTTCTTGGTTCCAAGGGAGCTGCAACAAAAGGGAACCCTCATAGATGGCGCCATGTTCTATGTGATTTCCCTATAAAAAATTAGAACGGCAACAAAAAGGAACCTTCAATTTTTGGAGGATTTTGATGAATAAAAAATTAATTTTACTCAGAATTGAAAGCGCTTTTAAAGTATTTACGCAAGCAAGTTTGTTTTTGCGAAAATTATGCAAAAAAAGGTTGTCAAAGTAGAAAAAAATGAGAAAAAAGGTGCATATTTCAGATTCTCAGGAAAAAATCTCCAAATAATTTTGTTCGACGAGCAGAACCATATATATATTTTTTTTTAAAGTGATATTTTTTCTTTTTCCAAAACCGTTTCAAAATCCACAATCGGTCGAAAAATAACGAAGTTGGTAATTTATTAGTGCGTAAAGTCACCCAATCAGGGTTTTTTTTCTTATTGAATTAAAAATTTAAGGGTGTAAAAAATTTTTAAACATGTTTTTATGTTGTACTTGACCAGGCCTACAACCTACACTAGGTCACTCAAAAAGTTCAGAATCACTGTAGCACCGTGTATTTTAAGGGATTTTAAGGCAGATAGGGTAAAAAGGGTACGGTGATCGGCTGTTTTCTGAAATAAATGCAAATTTAGGGTTTGATTTTTTCAAATAAATGCGACTACTGAAATTATGATCTTATCTTTTATTTGCATGGCCGGAAATATTTTATAAATCACGCAATTTCTGTATAATTGCATTTCTTCCTGGGTGCCCGTCACTAGTTAAGGGAGCTGATCATTGTACCCTTTACCTTAATTGTGGGAAAAGGATACTGAATTTACAGTTTAATTTTGAGGTTAATTTCAGTTCTAATAAACCTAATATTTCGGTCCTTATTCAGAGGCTTTCGAGGTGCGAGTTTCAGGTTTATCGAATCTCATGAAGAATCCGCCAAAGGACGTCATAACGGCACTTAGGTTGCTGGTCTTACGATGCTTTTTATGTACGTTATATGTGTGCAATACACTTGAGTCGTCTTTAGAAACAAGTAAGGTAAAGAATAATAAAGAGCGATAAAAGTAACTCGGTAATGTTTCGAGGTGAAAACGCTATTTATGCCGCTCATAAGATGAAACAGAATTTATAGCTTATTCAAAGGAGCAATTGCAGCACAGATGTGAATATTTTTCTATGTAGATATAGCAAAAATACAAAGATTTAAAAATTTTCAACCTTGAAAGATTCTTTCAGAAATGTTTATATATTCAAAGTAAAATTAGAAACAAAAATAGATGTACCTGAAGTTTAGAACATTCAAATGAACGAAATTATTTACCTTGCAATATTGTTCAAATTACAAAATAAAGAGAGCATCATGAGGTTTTTTTATCATTACATTAATTTCTTTATTAATAAACCAATATTTTAGAACATGTTTGAGTTTAAAATGAAATCAAACAAAAATTTCGTCCATTTGAACATTCTGAACTTCAAGAACATTCTGAACTTCAAGCACATAAAAAATAAATCAAAATAATTCGATCAAGGCATTACTTAGATTATTTAGATTTAGAACATGTTTGAAATCTTTCATGACCAACGGTGGTCTGGAAAGTTGCAATGATGACGAGCTACAAAAATGTCACTTTCAGTATTTATGAGTGGACTTTCTCAAGCCTGATTCATTTTAGTAATAATGAAATTTACGCATCAATTTCGTTATCTCAAGAATTTATTGAAACAGAGTTACTGCTCTACAAGTCTACATTCTGCTAATTTTAGTAAAAGTTGAAAGTGATAAAGAAATAAAAATAGTAATGTTTGAAAAAAAAAAAGTAAAAAAGGAAAAAAAAGTAAAAAAAAAGTAAAAAAAAAAGTAAAAGAAAAAAAAGTAATGTTTGAAATATCAAAAATTGAATTCTATAGAAATCACTATAATTGAATATTACCCTTTTTTTGAATAATTATCATTTTAGAAACATATCTATGCTTCTTAATAATTATATCCAAATTTAAAAACAAGAAACTTGCACGTGCAAGAGATGATAGTTTTTTAATACATACGTCAGGGAATAAAAAAAATTTGAACGCGTTTAAATCATTGTTTTTTGAGAAAAAATATTTTAAAATTCGTGCTGAAAACTACACTTTTATGAATGATGTGAAATTCTCTAAGCAATGCCTCTTGTAACTGTATAAATTATACAGATACTTAACAATAATGAAGAAACAAAAAATAAGTTAAAAAACAAGTAAACAAAGAAGAAATCAGTGTTTGAGTTACCATACGAGTTTATCATACAATCTCGTGGTATTTTACTATTTTCCTTAACTCTTAACACGATCAAGTAAATCCCAGAGTACAAATTCTCACGAATGCCATGTTGGCGAGTGGTTGAGCGCAAAATAAATTAAATAAACGTGAATAATCGCGACAAACGGTACACCAACTGTTTTGGACGCATCCCTTGCATATATTGGTGTGTATAAATGAATACCTCTCACATTCATTCGTGCAATGCACATGAACAAGCGACCACCGTAATACGCGGGCCACGCATGTTTATATTGACCGTACAAACGTACGTGCATGCATGCCTCGTATTTCTCTCGAGGTCCCGAGTTTTACGATGAACGTACGGTACAACCTCTGGGTCCCCAAAAAGCCAAAGGTGTCACGGAGGTTAATGTTCCTCGGGGCAATCTTAAAAATAAAGCTCAGCAAATTGTCGTCTCAATTGTGCCAAATTTTCGACCCGTTATTTTGTCCCCTGTTTTGTCATCAGGACAAACGATAAAGCGTCGTGATATATTTTTTTTCGAGTCATAAAAACAGGCATTTAAGTTTAAGTCTCCTCAGGGGAAAACTGTGATTATTTTATTATACTTGAGCTTCTGCAAGGTCTCGTAAAAAAAGTTCAAGGCACTTAAAAATTTTTCTGAATAAAATATTAACGCAGGAGCCAGACATATTTTGGAGAGTTAAAATCGAGAAAATATCTGATTCGAATGTTTTGGAATTGGTATATTAATATTTGCAGGCTTTTGTAGCAAACATCAAATTTGAAAATTGAAAACATACAGCAATGTTTTAAAATTAGAGGCATTTTAAAGTGTATGCAGTACTAAAACATAAATGCAGATTTAAAAATTTTAAATCATGAGAATGTTGACTGTTACCTTCAAACGATTCAATTCGATTTAAGCAAAATCAAAAATAGCAAAATCGAATTGACTTTCAGTTTGCAAAAAAATCAAAATTCGTAAATTAAAACACACGGAGAAAACTAGATTTTCACCGGTAATATCTGTGTAATACGAGTCTTTAAATTTATAAAATATTTATTAAGTACAAATGCGTTAGAAGAATACACTTAATATTTCGATT
>JBAGKK010487271.1:0-26512 GCA_037177015.1 Euceroptres primus
TCAACTCGGTGTCGCTGCTCGCTCGTATTCTGTGGGTGGGGTACATCGCGCATGCGCCTTTGCCATCCGATATGTTAACCCCATTCCCCCTCCAACCCCATCCATCGAAAACTTCAACCCCAAGTTCGAAAACTTTGTCAACCGCCTGGGACAAAGTTGCCGCCATGATCCCGAAAATAGAGCATTAGGAAAAATTCGATAAAGCTGCTGCAGCAGGAAGACTGCAAGAGAGATAATTCAGAGAGAAGATTCTGGAGCAAAACAATGTCTCATTTTTCACGCTGGGTGAAATCTTGAGGAAATTCATTGCATGAAGTTCTTCATATAGTCAGAAGATTATTGAACGATTTACTCAGTTCAGATATCTTCATCTTGTATTTATTTCCAGTTCTTTTATCATATTTTTCTTGAAAAATAATTAGTGCATACGTTTGAAAATAACTCGAAATTATTCTACATTAAAAAGCGAACAAAAAAGTCCCTTATGAAATTTCTGTCGAACGGGTAGTTTTCAATCTAGCGAAGATTGAAGCGCGCTCCAATTAGGAAGCGCTAGCCTAATTATAGCCTAACGCCTGATTGGTGCGCGCTTCAAATAGCTGTAAAATCTGAACCCTTCATCTGATATAAATTTCGTAAAGGACTTTTTCTCTTATTTTCACGCTTGAAATCAGGTCAAATAATCATTCCACACCTCTGGCTATATTTTACTGCTTTGAATCCACATTTATTTGAGTTTACAAACCCGCCTCTTTTCCCAACTTTCTGTAAGCGATCTGGGTACCAAAATTCTACGGAAACTACTAGTCTCTCGCGAGTTGGCTATCAATTCCGGTTTTTCGGGTGCGACGAACCGGAAAGCGTCGGCGAAAGATAACGGGTGGAGTTTTTGAAACAAGAATCGATCACTGCGTTACAGTGGTTATAATAATTCACAACCCGGAAGTGGTAAACGTCATGACGCATTAGTGTAGGGAGGTAGTCGGCCAAATCGAACGAGACACACACCCCCCCCCCCTCGATCATCCCCGTAGAACTGCTTTCAAATCCAGATCTGCAACAGTGTGGCAGTGAATGTAAATTCTGAACACACAGGTTTTGGAAACTGTGGTCATCAATTTAACACAGTAAGTCCACCATATAGCGTATATCCTCAGCTACGACTATATTCTGGCCGCTTCGAGAGCCTGTGTAAGAGGATTATGTCTCGGAGAATGGGAACTTCCGCTTTTTCTACTCTACTCATCCACCCCGTCCATATTTCTATATAAAGGCGGAATAAATGGAATATTTTATTTCCGAACAAAAGTTTTAATATCAGAAGGAATCCCACTTCTAATTTAAAAGAAAAAAAATATATTTCTAATATTTTTAAATTATTAACATTATTTAATTATTTTTATAGGCATAAAAACAAATAGAGACAAAAATATGAAATCAGAAAGTTTTTTATGAATTTTTTGTCTAAGTTATACTTTTTATTTTAGAGCTATTTTAAGTGCGTGCCAATCAGACCTAGCTGTGATTAGTGTAACAACCCCTGATTGGTGCGCACTACAAACGAGTCCAAAACAAAAAATATTCATCCTACAGAAATTTCCTAAGGGACTTTTTGGATCGTCTTTTCATGTGGAATAATTTACTCTAATCGATTTATTGAATTTCGGGAATAAACTAAAAACAATTGGTTTTAAAGTCTCCTTAAAGCTGCCTTGAAGAATAATGAAATTTTGTCTTTCACCAGCAAAAAGACTGACTAGAAGAAGAGTTAAAAGAAAGTATACCTTTTTTCTGCAATGGAAAAAAATCAACTTTCTTCGTCCACTTCGTTAGTCGAAACTTTCTTGAAATTCGCTTCGATCAAAAGTTGGGTAATTGCGTGGCACGAAGGACCGAGGAAAAAGTTAAGGAAAAATTGGTCGGTTTCAGGTGAAAAGTGGAACGCCCGATCAGAAATTTCTCGCAGTAAACAGCAAACGGAATAGCTCTTCGACTCAGACGATAATCACAATGTTTTTTCGGTAGGAACTTGTACGTAGAAAAACAGCCGCTGGGAAACTTTGTTCCTGGAAAAGTAACGAGCTGAAAATGGATTTTCTTCGGTAAATATGTTTTTTCCAACGTTATGAACTCTCCGAAGCTCAAAGACGAGTCTTCAATTTCAAATCGAATTACACTTCTCTCGTTTTCGGAAATTGGATTAAAACCCGGATCGAAATGAAAGCGATATGCCCTGATTCAATTGCTTTTATCCGCATTTACAAATAGAAGACCATACAAATTACTGCAATAGAATTTTCAGAAAATTAAATTTTTTTTAAAACTCATTTTTCAATCAGATTATTTTAAAAATAGTTTAATCGGTTAGCTCGGAAAATTTACGTCTGCCCGGTCAAAAAATCAAGTTTCTCTTAAGGAAATTTTTGCGTGGCAATAGACTATTATTACGGAAATTTCAGTGACAATTCTTACAGAAATTCTTTCGTGGCTTTATTTAAAGGTTATTCTTATGGAAATTTTTCCGAGGGAATGTACTATTGTTACGGAAATTTCCGTGACAATAGTTTATTCTTACAGAAATTTCCGTGAGAATAGGTTATCCTTACGGAAATTTTTCCTTGCAAATAGATTATTCTTACGGAAATTTTTCTGTAGCAATAGACTATTGTTACTGAAATTACCATCACATTAGGTTATTTTGACGGAAATTTCCTGACAATAGGTTCCTCTTACGGAAATTTTTCTTTGGCAATAGGTTATTGTCACGGAAATTTCCGTAACAATAAGTTATGCTCAAGAAAATTTTTCCGTGGCAATAGACTATTGCTACGGAAATTTCCGTGACAATAGTCTATTGTCACTGAAAATTTTCTATAAGAATAACCTATTTATACGGAAATTTCCGTGGCAATAGTCTATTGTCACTGAAAAATTACCATAAAAATAACCTATTGACACGGACATTTCCGTGGAAATAGGTTATTCTTACGAACATTCTTCCGTGGCAGTAGGTTATTCTTACGAAAATTTTTCCATGGCAATAGACTATTGTTACGGAAATTTCCGTGACAATAGGTTATTCCTACGGAAATTTCACCTTCAACTCGCCTACGACTTGCTTTTGGCTCGAACTGCACACTTCACACTCGTTCTGGAACTGCCTACTTTCCGCACTTGTCGCACAATATACTATTACTGGTTTGGGCAGAAAATTTGGAACTGGAAAACACACCCTATTTGCTTAAAAAGAGCTATTTCGTGTGCCATTAACTTTCGAAAAAAGAAGTGGAAAATGCATTACAGACTGTGGCATGGAGGGCATCGTCATTAAAACCTATTATAGAAACGACAAAAGTGGCTGTGGATACGGGACATTACTAGCGACGTTTATGATACTATTAACTTTATTATGGTCGCGCAGAGGCTAAGACCCATTGCCGGTATGGAGTACAAACACTCACACAAATATACAGAAACACGAATGCATCCTCTACTCTGCATCCACCCATACTCCAACTGGCTTGCCATCTGCCCCTTGGTACCTTGCGCTCGAACGCAGTATCGAATTTCGATTAATCGATCGGACGACCATTACGCGGTACGCGCTCGCGACCATTAATAAAAGGGCTTAATATTGCAAAGAGGTTAGTGTCGACGAGTCGCACCTATTTTCCTATCCGTTGTCACAGATAGATGAAGCTACAAGATTGTAACTGCAAGTTCGCATTTTATAAATTTTAAAACCAGACTTCATACTCCCCAATAACAGCAAACTTGATTGATTTTTCAAAAAAATAATAAATAAACCAGTGGAAATTATTCTACTTTGAAAACTGAGAAAAGAAGTCTTTTGTGATTTTTGTCTAGGACAAACAGTTTCCAAGTTTGAGAAGTTTGCAGCGCGCTCCAATCAGGCGACACTATCAAGTCGCTGCTGATTGGTGCGCACTTTAAATCACTCTAGAATCAAAACTATCCGTCCGGGAAAAATTCCGTAAAGGACTTTTTGACTTTATTACTCTTTCTGTGTCTATTTTTATCACTGAAAAAGAGGAGGATACTTATCGAGTGTCAACTGTACCAAATTTAACAATAATAATAAAAATGAACCGATAATAGTGAATATAATTTAACTATAGTTTCTACTAGCTAAATTGTCGATCCAGACTGTTGCAAAATGGAGGAGACAATTGGTAAAGGGGTCGAGAGTTAGGTGGGAATTTAATTAGGTTCAAAGTCCTGTCTGCTTGACCAATGACCGTGAACGAGGAGCATTGCTAGGGGTGTGCTTGATTCGCTGCCGAAACATGTGTACGTGTTTAGATAGCATGCACACAGACAAGATGCTTAGCTCATTGTGCTGAGATTCCCGAGACCCGGTTGTCTCTCTGACATGATATCGTGAAGACAGATCGCCATGAATCGTGCCACTGTAGGCTAAATCGGGTTTACGTGCAACGAATCTCACTGGATTATGTCACCCGGTTGTCTGCACGTGTAACATGGTCAGCTAGTCAGCGTTTCTGGCTAAAGGTGTTCTCCCTAAGAGTAAAATACCCCACACTAAAAAATATCGAAAGTATACCAAAAAATTAAAAACTTACTCTTAAACAGCCCATCAAACCTTCTTAGATATATTTGGCACTTACCTGTAACAGAAAAAAATAAAATTTAATTAGTACAAGTTAAAAACTAGATAAATGAATTAATAAATATTATTCTCTGCTAAAAATCAAACAGAAAATCTCTTTACAACATTTTTGCAGGACGCATGGTTCTCAAGTTAGCGAGATTTGAAGCGCGCGCGTATCAGGCAACCCGAACCAATTCGCATCTCAGCTCCTGATTGGAGCGGACTTAAAACTGCTATAAAACCCAAACTATCCATCCGAGGAAAATTTTCTTAAGAACTTTTCTTCTTATTTTCTTCTCTAGCTTTAAGTTTCACAATAAAATATCTGCATTTGTGGTTTTTTGATTTTATATAAATATGGGTTGTTCCCTGAAAGGATCATAAATCGGGTAATGAAGCCCGGAAGCTTCTCTGCTTTTGGAGCTCACTTGAAAAAGAGTGGGAGAGAGACCGAGACAGAAACAGAGACAGATAGAGAGAACTGTTACTTCCGGTGGGTTTTGGAGTGCGGTGTCATTATCAGAAGAAGAGCTCGTCCCGAGACGACGTCCGGCGTCCTTTCAGAGCGTACGAGAAGCCTTTCAGCGTCGCGACGTTGTGCTTGGTAAGGTTTGACCGTTCGTTATAGTCAGGTCCTCAAAATGGGAGTGGGTGGCAACGCCAGGGATGATCCGACACTTACTTTGCCAAGAGCGAGGGGGAGGGGGAGGAGCGCACCACTCGAGTAATCGAGCACACGAATATCTGGTCTCTTCCACTTGTAACGCATCCTCGCCGTTTTGGCATCGCCAGCCTTTTCATCAGGGGTTCATTGTCCAACTAATGGCGCACGTCCTTGAGATTTTAGGTTGTCAAAGTAACCCCTTTGCTATTATGCGCCTCTCATTAATCCCCAAGCAACTCTCAGAGAAATTGCTTTGATTACTCCACCGAATTTGAAAAAAAAAATCTAAAAGGTTATCTAACATGGAAAATTTAATATTGAACTTATTCCTCGTCGGCAACCGAGCAGAAAAGTCTGTTATGAAATTTTTGTAGGACGAATAGTTTTCATTTTATGGACGTTTCAAGCGCGCACCAATTAGGAGGCGAGGGTTTTATCGAAGCTGATTGGTGCGGACTCAAAATCACTCTAAAATAAAAACTATCAGACCAAAATTTTCTAAAGGACTTTTTGTCTGAGTTTTTGACCTTCTTAATGTTTTTAATTCACGTTTATGAATTGAGATTACATGAAAATTTTCTTTTACTTAAACAGGACACTTACGTAGTGGTAACTGTATTTTCAAGGCTGCATTTTCGACACCATCGAATAGAGTTGTCGAGCTAATTCTCTAACTTTGATATTTACTTCCTGAGTCACAGAGGCAGGGGGTGTGGTTCTCGGTTAATTTCCTGTGGCTAATGAAAGCCTATACGCATCCTCTGTCAAATCCCACACTTGCAAAATGTCGCCCCGCTACCCTACGTGAATCTAAGGCTAACAATGCGAATGGAAACTCCCCTTGAATTTTCTACTTTCAAGTAGCCTCGAGCGATACGAATGTCGATTTGTAGGACCAAAGGGAGGAGGACTGCATCAACGAGCGCATTTCCACGAATGCCGAATGGAAAACGGGTCGTTGGATTTTAAAGAGACTGATACGTTTTCCAAATGTAGCATTTAAATTTTCTTCAATTAAAAAAACTGAATGAAAAAATTTAACCGTCTTTATTTCCTAAAAAAAAAGTTCCTTACGGAACTTTTCTAGAACTTATAGTTTCCGTTTTAGATCAGTTTGAAAAAGCACAAGTGGTGTAGCGCTAGCGCGCGCGACTGCTGAGCCAACGTATCAGGTTCGATTCCCCGTAGATTTATTTTTTTTCTTTTTTTAAATCTCGATAAATAGGAATTACCAAAATACAGGTAATTTAAACTGTAAATAACATTTAACTTTTGAAAAATAAAACTAAATATTAAAAAATTGTGCTTGTCGCGTGGTGAACATTTGATTGGCTCAATTCTGGATATTTTCCTCTGACAAAGGTGCAAACAACATCAAGTCGGTTTTCCAAGTGGCTTTTGATGACCATGGAAAGCGTGCTCTTGAAGCAACGGCAGAGATTTAATGGAGATGTTCTCGGAATACGCGTTATCGTGTATGCAAAGGCGGACATATTGATTTTGCTCGGGGGTGATTCGGTTTCTCCTCCAGCAGGGCTGCCGCCTCTCTCGCACGTGTTTTAAACCCTTGCCTGGCTGGCTTGGTCACGTGTAGTGTCCGTTCATAGGCGAGTCGCATACAAAACTTTTTCACCCCTCTCCCCCTCTTCACCCGCCCTGTTTCAACCTAATCCCCTTCCTTCCACGCCTTCCAACTACGTTTCAAAGCCGGAGAAACGACAAGAAAAACGTCCATAACGAGGACACGTAGATATCTACTGCCAAATGACACTCCGAAAGGTCCAAAGCTCTTTCCTTCATCTGGCACCGGAAAAAAGTCTCTAAAGCAAATGAAGTTGTCGGAAACGTGAGAGAAAAATTTCCATCCGATATTAAAAGCAATTTTATTTTTACAAAAAATGTAGAAAATATTCAGAAAATTATAAAATTAATACATTGTGATTGTTCCAGGCTAGAAAATGGGTCGAAAAGTACTTAAGGGCGTTTATCTTAGACGAATAGTTTTTGAATTAGAGAGGTTTCAAGAGCGCACCAATCAGGAAGCGCATGCCGCACTGCGCTTGGACTGTGATTGGAGCGCGCTCAAAATCTCTCTCAAATCCAAACCCTACATCTGAGAAAAATTTACCACAAGACTTTTCTTCTCAGTTTTTCACCTAGAATCCCGATTTTATGTCAACAATTATAAAATTAATACATTGTGATTGTTTCAGCTTAGAAAACGGTTCGAAAAGTATTTAACGGCGTCTTTCTTAGACGAATAGTTTTGGAATTAAAGAGGTTTCAAGAGCGCACCAAACAGGAAGAGCATACCACACTGCGCTTGGGCTGTGATTGGAGCGCACTCAAAATCTCTCCCAAATCCAAACTCTACATCTGACAAAAGTTTACTACAGGACTTTTCTTCTCAGTTTTTCACCTAGAATCCCGATTTTATGCCAACTAACAATAATTTTATGCCTACACTTATAAAATTAATACATTGTGATTGTTTCAGCCTAGAAAACGGTTCGAAAAGTATTTAACGGCGTTTTTATTACACGAATAGTTTTTGAATTAAAGAGGTTTTAAGAGGGCACCAATCGGGAAGCACATGCCGCACTGCGCTTGAATTGTCATTGGAGCGCGCTCAAAATCTCTCTCAAATCCAAACCCTTTATCTGATAAAAATTTACCACGGGTCTTTTTTTCTCAGTTTTCCACCTAGAATCTCGATTTTATGCCACTAACAAGTTGTATTGTTCCGAACAGAATTAATTACCGAAAATTCGTCTTTTTTGCGTGATTAGTGAATTTTTTTTTCTCTCACGACAATGCTGATCAGGGGAGCCTGTGACGTGTGAGTATAGTCAAAACGGCAAATTTCTAGTCAGCAGAAATTTTGTCCCAATTACGAATCCGTAATTAAACGCCCTCAAGCGTATCGTGATTATCGACTTTTCGATTCGAGGATTGAGTTCGAAAATCAAGCTCCAACACGTCAACGAGAGGTTTCCTTCATCCAAGACTGATTCACTGATTCCTTAAGTCCTTTTCTTCACCTCCCCCCCCCCGCCACTATATCACACTCTTTCTTTCCTTTCTATCCTCTATCTCTCCTCTGCTTCCTTCCTTTGCTTTTCGACGCAATTAGTTCCGCGATGCGGTTACGAGTCGACCCCTCCCCCCTCGCAGAACAATTAGCGGAATCTTTAAGCCGGATCATTTGCAAGCTCCAATTTGCAGGGGTTGATTTGGCAGAAGACTGTACGGAATCGAGCGATAGGAAAGATGAGCAGACAAAGGAATAAATGGTGCGGCGGGTTTGGGGGGGGGAGACTATTAGACCGGCTGACAGACCTCGGGTCAAAAGTGGAATTCGACGAGGGCTTTTCAGTAATTCAGTAAAGGGCTGCTGATTTGACTGCTTTTTAAAAATCCTTTTGCCCCAAACTTACTGAATTCTCCTAACGAGAGGGATTATCAACAAGAGTATATAAATGATAATTAAATAAAAAGGAAAAGAAAAATTCAAATAAAATAAACAAAAGTAAAAAGAAAAAATTAGAAATAGACGATTATTATATAAAATTGATTATTAAGTTTGAGTTAGCTATTGTATTAAAAGCTTCATATTACTGGGAAGGTTAGTCTAGGTCCATTTGTCGGATGCAAAGCTTTATGGTAATCCGCAAAGATGACCCCAGTGAACTACCAAACATAGTTTCACAGGCCTTTCAGCTTTCGCTTTGACGTTAGAAAGAGGCAACTTACGCCTGAAGAGCACTCTACCTGTCGTGGTCGTGCTTTGCTCTCCTCGTTAAGCAACCTCATCGTTTTCTTGTGGTCGCCTCGTGTCATCCTTACGTCACGATCTCAATGTAAACCGAGCTTTAATCGTGGAAAGACGGAAATGTCAGTCAGTGGAAAGGGTCGGAGATTTTGAATACAAGGGTTTGAACAAACGTCAAATACATTTCGATTCACGAGTCCCGAGTCAAGGAACCAATAATAATCAATAAAAACCTTCCTATTCGAGTTAATGAACTTCTCAAAGGTAATAAACAATTCCACGGTAAAATAGTTTTACAGAAAAAGATAGAAAATTGTATTCTAGTAACGTTGTAAAAAAGAAAATCAAAAAACAATTAATATTCTGTGTTCTGGAATAATTTTAATAAACCGGACCGTGAACGGCAGGCGCCGAGGAGTGAGGGCATCACAGAGAACCGTACGGAGCGAGAAAAGGGGATAACTCGAGGAGTAGGGGTAATGCTTCCAGCAGTCACGTCTGCACCTCCGCACTGGGCAGACCTTTTTTAAAAAAACTTTAAATCGTTCTAAAACGGAAACTACTTGTTTTTAAGAAAATTTGCAAAGGAACATTCTATTCGGATTTGAATACTAAATTGATTTATGAGGTTTCAAATTATAAAAACTAAAGAACAATATTTTACCAAACTGCTGAAATCTTGTAATTTTGGCAAAGATGAGAGGAATTTGAATTTTTGGTGGTTGTATATAATACTTGGATCAGATGTTTACAAAATCCCTAGTCTTAATCATATAAACCCAAAGTATATTTTGATTACCAGGGTTCAAAAAAACGTCAAATATATTCCGAGGCACGAGTTCCGAGTCAAGGAACGAGTATTAATCAATAAAAACCTTTCTATCCGAATTAATGAACTTCTCAAAGGTAATAAACAATTCTACGGTAAAATAGTTTCACAGAAAAAGGTAGAAAATTGTATTCTAGAATCGTTATAAAAAAGAAAGTCAAAAAACAATTATTATTCTGTGTTCTGGAATAATTTTAATAAATCGGATCGTGAACGGTACACGCCGAGGAGTGAGGGTATCACAGAGAAACGGACGACGCGACAAAAGGGGATAACTTGAGGAGTAGAGGTAACGCTTCCAGCAGTCGCGTCTGCGCCTCCGCACTGGACAGACCTTTTTTTTTAACAAAAAACTTTAAATCGATTTAAAACGGAAACTACTTATTTTTAAGAAATTTTACAAAGAAACTTTCTATTCGGATTTAAATAATAAATTTACTTATGAGGTTTAAAATTATAAAAATTGAAGGACAATATTTTACCAATCTGCTAAAATCTTGCAATTTTAGCAAAGTTGAGAGAAATTTGTAATTGTGGTGGTTGTATATAATGCTTGGATCAGATGTTTACAAAATCCCTAGTCTTAGCGACATAATCCCACAGTACGGAAACTCGTATAATGTCGTTTACAGGGACGCTAACGTAAAATCGGAATTTTGGTCTCACGCTGAAAATGAGACAGTTTAACCCCTGGGTATTATCACGATCCTGGAAAACATTATCGTTAGGAGATCACTATGGACGATTATGGGCCGCGAGCAGCTTTTCGCTGACTTTACTTCTGCGAGAGAATCCTCCTAACGAAGGACCATTTTTAATTATATTAAAAAGGAAAACAAGATAGCGGACACTTAACGAGTCTCTACTGTACTTTGACGTTTGTCATTAGTTTAACTCCTTTTCAACTTCGAGGAGAACTTATTAATATAGAAATTTATATTCTGATTATTTTATAATAATTATTATTATAAATTATGATAAATATAAAATATGATTATTATCAATTATAATTATTATAAATTATGATTATTGTAAATTATGATTATTCTGAATTATTATATTCGTTAATAATAACGGTTAATAAAATGGGTGTAAATGAAATATCTACGGACGAAGAAGAAGTCAAATAATCGATCGAGAGAATTTTCTTCATCGCTTATTAAACGTCTTTAATATTTCAGCGAAATAGAAGGGGACAGATGGACTTCCTTTAACGACCCGATCAATCCTAGAATGGTCAAATTAATTGTCCGCCCTCTGACCTTCGGAGGCAGAGCACATCCACTTTATCTCATTCCCCTAATGCCTTCCTCCAATATCTATCGAGGAACATTAGCGTTATTGAGAGACGAACGCTGGGAGAAAATTATGCTATTTCGTGATCACTCAGGCAAAGAAAAATCACTTCAATTAGGTGGAAATGATTTCTGAACACCCGGATTACAAATTATGTGCTGCACTAAAAGATAAAGTTAAAAATAAATTCAATAACTCGAAAATAATTAAAATTAAAATGAATATTTAATTTCTTTTAAATAAACATAAATAAGAAGTGTCCTTTTATCAAGAGGATACTGTATCCCACATAATTATTTCATAATATTTTAAAATTGTGGTGTACATTAAATTTTCACCGTGGAAATTATTCTACTTTGAAAAGCGAATAAAAAAGTCGTATACCAAATTTATGTCAGGTGAATGGTCTTGATTTTAGAGACATTTCAAGAGCGCGCCAATCAGGAGGCGAGAGCCTAATGAGAGCTGATTGGCGCGGACGTAAAAGCGCTCTAAAATAAAAACTATTAATCGGGCAGAAATGATCTAAAGGACTTTTCCTCTTAGTTTTTTAACTAGACTTAAATTCTTTTGTGTTTTTTGTATTACGATTACCAAAAGGGGCACTTTATCGAGAAGCTACTGTACTTTTCCATGAAATTGTGGGATTTTCGTGTAAATTAAATTTCTAGTGTTTGAGGTACTAGAATAGCAGTGAATTTCCATGGAAAATGACATCAAGAGAGAGGTTGGATTCACGAATGACGAGTGTCTTCCATATTCGGTAGAGAAATGCAAACGGTTATCGGAGTATAATTCAATTACCGAATCTTCACGGTGTCTGGAGCGCCATTGTCCCGCTTTCCCCTTTGCTGGGCGCTGATTCGTTATCGCCCTCCGGGAGACACAATGGTGTTAAACAGCAGATAACCAAACTGATAACTACCAGCGCCACTCGAACCGCAACTTCGTTAACGTTTGCAAAGCCCTGACGATCCAGTGGTCGGCCACCCGAAAATCTTTAACGAACATCTCTTCCCACTACAGCAGGTATTCGATAAGTGTCCATTTCTCTATTTTTCCTTCTATTTTTTATTTTTTTCTATTTTTCTTATTAAATTCTCTATATTTTGTACCTACCAACTGTTGATTAAAATATCTAGCTTCATTAAAAAACAAAACCAAGAGCGGACACTTATCGGAAGTCTACTGTAAATTCGATATAATTAAATCAAAAATCAAAATCACTTTTCAGAACTGCCAAAAAAGGTGTCTTAGGACTTTTACAGGTAAAATTTTCGTTTTTCCATGTGTTCTTTGTAAATAAAAAGTAGATAAATGTCCATTGTGGGGGAAGAGCACGCAAAGGGTGGACGAACTCGGTTCGTGGTTAGGGTAGAAAGGGGGGGAGAGGCTGCCGGAAGTCCAGGAAGAAAAAGAGGAACCGGAAGCAAGGTCCACGTGACCCGACGTGCTCATTGGCTGGAATGCAGATACCACCTTCCTACCCACCCCCCGCAACCCTTTTTCCACGTTCCTTCTTCCTCTCATTCGCCTCTCCCCCACCCCCGACTTGCTCCTAACTCCTGCAACCCACTCTACACAATACAATGTTTCACGTTCCAAACTCGCCAGATAAGGCCATGATCGAAACAGAAGAGGCAAGCAAAATAATATTGAGTTTGAAAACTAAAATTATGATCTCAATGCTAAATTTGGATATTATCTGACTGCGTTTAATCGACTATTAGAAGAAGTTGTTCTTTATTATTTATTATTATTGAAATTAATTTAAGAAATAAAATAAATAAGTAAATAGATCATTAATCAATGATTTTTAAAATACAATTTCCGAAGCAATAATTCATTGTTTTTAAATTAACTTTTTCTATTTTCCAAGCAATTTAGAATTTTATATCAAAATAAAAGTTACGTTACTTGCCAAGTCACCTGAAAATCTTTTGCTAGAGCGTAATAACTTTGTCCGCATCAAGTAACTTTAAAGGTTATACGCGACGAGAATTCAAAGGCTGATCGAGTCGACTGTTGTCCTTTTTTTTTGCCCTCGTATTCTAGGCGAGAATTTACGACAGGATCTTTGTTTCGCTTCGAAGAAGTCGAATAAAAGGAAATGTGATTTCAAAAATTAAAATTTTAATCGAATTTCATGTTGAAATTGAATATAATCTTAATATAAAAGTGAATTATATTGTCTACTTTGAATAATTTTAATAATATTTCATTTCAATACTTTTAATAGTATTTATTATTTAATTCCAATAATATATAATATTTAATTTTTATAATATTTAATAGTTAACTTCAATAATTTTTTATAATATTTAATATTTAATTTTAATAATTTCAATAATATTTAATATTTAACTTTAATAATATTTAATATTTAATTTTAATATTTCAATTTTAATTTTAATATTTCAATTTTAATTTTAATATTTCAATTTTCATTTTAATATTTCAATTTTAATTTTAATATTTCAATTTTAATTTTAATATTTCAATTTTAATTTAATTGAATATAATCTTAATATAAAATCGAATTATATTGTCTGTTTTTAATAATTTGAATAATATTTAATTTCCATATTTTTAATAATATTTATTATTTAATTTCAATAATATTTAATATTAATAATTTTTTTGGACGACTAAGAACCATTCGTAATCGAAAAATGAATTTTCTGAACAGTACCAAAGTCTGCAGCTTAATGTCTCTGTTTAAAATATTTCATTTGACTAATTTTAATAATATTTAATATTTTAATTTTAGCAACGGCCATACCACATAATAATATTTTTATTTTAATAAATAATTTTAACAATATATAATATATAATTTTAATAATATTGATTAGTTATAATTTTATAATTAATAATTTATCTATAGGTTCTAAAAATTATTATTATTATTCAAATTTATGATCCATATTAAATCTGATTTTTTATTTAATAAGATTATATCAATATTATTGAATATTCTCTTACCATTAAATATTTTTGATCAATTATAAAATTATAAATGTTGAGAATAAAATATTTTTTATCTTACCAGTCCGGCTGACTGAGAATGTCGAACGAGACGTGGTTATTGTTCATATCTAGGTCCATAGCATATCCGTATTCACTTTTCAGAGACCGAATGAATGATTCCGGAAAAACCATCGTGAGTTTTTTAAAAAAAGTTTTTCACTAAAAACTGCAAAAACCGCTCAATTACGACCGATTTTTAAATTTAACTAACCTTCGAAGAATCCAGAAAGATAATTGATTTATAACAAATTTCGACTCATTAAATTAACAAATAAAATATTCAAAATTATTTAGTAAACTAAATTAATTAACTTACTTGACTCAAACACGTTCAAACACAACAGAAAGGAATTTCATTCCAAAACTGGACGATCAAAAAATTTGTAACTCCAATAATAAATTACTTATCGATTCAGAAAAATAATTTTAAATTTACGATAAAGATTTCAAATTTAATTGAAAATTTTCACGAAATAACGAAGAGTGATGAAAAGAATTTGGACAATTCGTCGAAGGTTGAAGAAAGTTTTAATATTTTTAATTGAATTTTAAATTGGAGATCAAATTAATTAAGAGATTCACTATCGTTTGCTCACCAGTTAGTAAAACTCGCGATAAAGCTCTTGTTAAGTAAAAATTAACCGGTACGAAAATGCGAGAGAAAATGCGAAAATCGCGAATTGGGAATGGAACATCCGATCCGAAAGACTGAGTGGTTCACTTGAAACTGAGGAATGATGGACAGAAGAACTGGAGAAGGAGTGAGGAGACAGATGACGAGTCGATTTTAACTCAACAGTTGTCAACAAATAATTAAGATAGGTCAAACCACTAAACACATTCGATTCGAGGAAAATTAGAAATCCTGTCTCAGCAAATGTTCTTATCTCATTCCAGAAGCTCGGTAGAGTTTGAAATTAAATTAAAATGTTGAAATACAAACTTCAGTATTAAAATATAAAATATAAAAGTAAAAATATAAAAAAAAGAAATAAAAATAATAAATAAAATAAAATTAGAAATATAAAATAAAAATTAGAAATAAAATTAAAAATGCAAAAGTAAAAATATAAAATTAAAATTAAAAATAAAATTATAAATATAAAATAGAAATTAAAAATAAAATTAAAACAAGACCACAAGGTATCCCAAGAATTCCTTATGTACCATTAATTATTATTTATTGCAAATTTTTTTTTAAGATACAGGGTGGTTGGTTTTTTAAAAATTTTCAACTTTTTTCCAACTCGCTAGTCATACATAATAATTATTATTTAGACAATTTATTATAATTTATAATTATTTTCAAAACATATATATTATTATCTACCGATAAATAGTAATAAATAATAATAAAATGTTTAAACAATTGTTATTATAAATTATTACTTATGGGTAGAGAGTTTAAGAAAAGTTTTAAGAAAACTACCTCTCTCTATCTTTACCCTAAAAAAAGAGGTTAATAAACAAGAATAAATGTTGTAAACAATTCGTAGGTTTCTTTAGCAAACATTAAAATCAACAAAATTAAAATTAGAAATAAAATTAAAATTGAAAATAAAATTTTAAAAATAAAATTAAAATTGGAAATAAAGTTACAAACATCAAATAGAAATTAAAAATAAAATTAAAACAAGTCCACAAGGATTCCCATGGATTCCTTGTGTACAATTTGTTATTATTTATTGCAAACTTTTTTCAAGGTAAAGGAGAGTTGAATTTTAAAAAATTCTCAGCTTTTTTTTTAACTTACCAGTCATAAATAATAATTATTATTTAAACAATTTATTATAATTTTTTATTATTATAAAATATCTTTTATTGTCTACTGATGTATATAATAGTAATAAATAATAATAATAATAAAAAATTGCTTAAACACTTATTGTTATTTATTCTAACTTATGCGTAGCGAAAAAAGATGATAATAAACAATAATAAATTTTGTAAACAATTCGTAGGTTCCATTAGCAGACTTTAAAATCAAAAAAATTAAAATTCGAAATAAAATTTTTTTTAAATTAAAAATACAAAATTAAAAATATAAAATTAAAATTAAAAATATAAAAAAGAAATTAAGAATAAAATTAAAACAAGATCACAAGGTTTCCCAAGGATTTCTTGTGTACAATTTCTTATTATTTTAATATGCAAACTCTTGAAAAAAACCCAAGAATCCACCGATCAAATTTTTTTCAAGAGTTTGCATATTAACATGATTATTGGACGTTAAATGGGATTTTGAATTTGATTTCGGTCTAATTTAAATTTCCTAAATTTTATTATTGTTTATTGTAAAAATTTTTCAAGATGAATTTTAAAAAATTTTCAACTTTTTTTAACTCTCCAGTCATAAATAATAATTATTATTCAAACAATTTATTATAATTTTTTAATATTATCATACAATATCTAATATTCTCCACTTAGGTATGTATATAATAAAGGTACGTACATAATAGTAATAAATAATAATAATAAATTGGTGAAAAAAATTATTGATATTTATTACTATTTATGCAGAAAGTTTTTAAAGAACTACACCTCTCTAACTTCACCCCGAAAAGAGGTAATAAACAATAATAAATTTTCTAAACAATTTGTAGGTTTCATTAGCAGACTTTAAAATCAACAAAATTAAAATTAATAATAAAATAAAAAATACGAAACTAAAATTTAAAATCAAATTATAAATATAAAGTAGAAATTAAAAATAAAATTAAAACAAGACCACAAGGCTTCTCAAGGATTCATTATGTACAATTTATTATTATTTATTGCAAACTTTTTTCAAGACACAGGGAGGTTGGTTTTATTAAAATTTTCAACTTTTTCCCAACTCGCTTGTCATAAATAATAATAATTATTTAGACAATATATCATAATTTTTAATTATTTTCAAAACATATCTATTATTATATACTGATAAATAGTAATAAATCACAATAATAATAAACTGTTTAAACAATTATTGTTATTTATTATTATTTATGGCTAGAGAGTTGACAAAAAGTTTTAAGAAAACTACAACTCTCTAATTTTATCAAAAAAAAAGATGTTAATAAACGAGAATAAATGTAAACATTAACAGATTTTAAAATCCACAAAAATAAATAACAAACTTGTGAAATACAAAAGAGGCAAATTTTATACATTTTAGCTAAATATAATTAATAATAATAATAATACTTGGATGTTGACGGTAAATGGGCCTGAATATAATTGTTTAAACAATTTGAAAAATTCGAAAATATTAACAGAGACTACCGGGTGATTAGATAATAATAATTTACGATCGAGTCGATAAAAACGATAAAAATAAAAAAATATTCGATTCTCTATTTTTGCACTTATGGATAATTCTTTTTAGGAATTTTTTAGCATTATTTTTATGTATTTCTTAAAGGATTTTTAAAAGGATTTTTAAAGGATTTTTTAGGACTATTTTATGGATTTTTTTTAGCCCTTATAAAAGGGCATTATGGGAATTTTATTTAAAAACAAATTATTAATTCAGATTGAAAATGAAGTGCAACCAAGTTTAACAAACAAGATTAATTTAATTAAATATTTAATAATTTATATATAATTATTATCATTAATATTTTAAATAAAAATATTATTATATTATTATCAAAATATTAAATAAAAATATTGTATATTATTATTATTAGTATTATTATTAAAATATTGTATATTCATATTATTATTATTATTATTAAAATATTAAATAATTTAATATTATTTCGACAATATAAATTATAAATATGTAAAAAATATTCGTACCAAGAAATAATATTTTAAAAATATTTCTATAGATCTATTTTCATAGCTCCAGAAAATAATTAGTCTGAATAAAAAAAAATACAAAATTTAACCAAGCGCCTTGGCTCTTAAGTCGACGATATTACAGAGCGAGTACGGCTTCATTGTTACAGTTTAATTACTTTGACAGAAGAGTAAGGGCGACCGCGAAGAACGTGGGTGCGTTGCCAGGTGTGGGTAGATTTTAATATGCAACGCGCTAACGGATGGCGAGAATGAATTTAATACTTCGTTCCCTCTAAAGTGGCGCAGGCGAAGCAGCCTTTCTGTCAACGACGTGTAATACTACGCTCGCGAAACTCCGAGTATTTTTCTCTGATTTTTTCACTCATCTCTTGTTGAGAAAGAAACGAATTTATACTGTAAACGTTCCCTTCACTCAAATTCGTCTGTGATTTTTCCTCCAGAAAATAAAATATAACAGGTCTATTAATTTAAAGAAGAAAGAAATAAAGAAAATTTTATAAATAAATGAAGGTGAGCATCAAATTTGTGTTGACTCTCCGGCGATCGGAGCCCGACTGACGCTCTTCGGTTCGGTCCGGCAAAGTTCGTGCGCTCTCGGCTCCCAGGCCAGGGCCGTGGTCTCCGCCACTGGGGCCCGCCTTTCATTAAATCGTTTTATATCATAAAAGGATTCCTCTTACATAAAATATTTTCTTTTTTGGAGCATTAAATGATAGAAAGAGTTCTGAAAATTTATTTAACAGAACAACGCACGTAATTTAATAGACTATATCAAAAGAATTTTGATTGGAGATTTCAATTTGGCATTTTTTAGAAATTTAATGTCGATCAGAGCTGAATTATAATGAGGCTTTCATTATAATAGTGAGGTCCCTTTATGAGATAGCAATAATATAGTTAGGACTTATCGCTCCTCGCGTTCTGAGCCCTTAATCCTCATGTTGGTTATCTACATTAATATTACAGAGCTCTACGGTCGTCGCTAAAATTCCAAATTTAATTATTCAATCGGTGCGTGGCTTATCATGAATAAATTGCCATTGGTCGGTAGCTGAAAGCCTCGTTAGTCAAAGTGTAAATCTGTCCTAAAGCAGACCTTCGAAATGAAAGCTTCACTTCATGAACCCTCACGTTCATCTAATCGATTGTCTCCCGAACAATACCTCCTCATTATTTTCCATTCTTCTCCAGTTATTTTTCTTGTTTTTCATTTTAGATTCTCGAGATACTTTTTATCTTAATTTTTCCTTTAAGGAAAAAAAAATAATAGTATAATAATGATAATGATAATAATAATAATAATAATAATAATAATAATGATAAAGATAATAATAATATATATATAAATATATAATAAATAATATTATATAATAAATAATAATAAGATAAATAAAAATAAAGAATTTAGAACAATATTTGGTCCTGAATATATTTTTTAATCACATTTACCAAATACTATTAGTTAATCAAAGTCAATAAATAACTAGAAAGCTGACCCATTAATTAAGCCTAGTACATTGACTAGTATTTAACGAATTGTACAAAATAAAATCTGTTTTCGAAGCTCGCACTGCTAGTTCTCTAAAAACGGGGCCACTATTCGTTGCACGATCCGGTAATAATGAAATTGACAAGCAAAAACTCATCTGCAATAAATACGGATAAATAATAGATCCGCTTCACTTCGATTTGATTAATTGCCTGGAATTCACACGAAAATATTGGCACATCGGAACCGGTTCGTTAAATAATAAATTTACTGGGAAATAATTCACAGACTTTCCAATATATTTTTATACAAAAAAAATGTTTAAATAAAAATAAAAACTTTTAAATAAAAACAAAAATTTTTGAACATATATTTATAATCTGGAGATCGGAGCTAAAGTATTTAAATTAAACTAAATCATTGTAATCGTAAAATTAAGTTTAAAATTCATAAATAAAAAATTAAAATTGTTTATAAATGATTTTAATTCAGGGAAATTTATATTTCATAAATTCGTCTTTGTCTGGATTTTGGGATCGTTCGGGGACTGAGACGCTTACTCTGACGTAGAATAATAGGATTTTGGAGCCTAACTTCATTGGCGGTAAATATTAATCATCTCAGTCACAGATTAGTACTCGTCATCAGTAACCGAAATTAGGTTAGGTCTGCAACAGGTTTCCTAGTTAAAGACCTAACCTCAAAATTTAGTAAAAAAATAATTATAATTTCTGGAAAAATATATTTTAAAAATAAGTCCGTAAAATTTTTCTATTCCTTTTTTCCTTCTGCTTCCCAATTAATTGTTTGTTTTAATTAATTTATTCCGCGCTCTAATTTAAATAATTTTATAATATAATTGTTTTTCTCTATTCTAAATCGAACTTGTTCCGTCTTTTTTAAATAGAGTGCTGACTTCGTAGAAGGGAGTGAAAGAATCTTATTTGCAAGGACTTAACGACAGATCTTTTTCCCGAACAGAGTAAAAGGTAATTTACATTCAATTCAGGAAATCCCAGATGTCTATTGGCTAAAGGACTGTTCGGATGAAAATATCCGACTATCCGACTTTTAAAACGGATATCCTGCATCTGCATAATTCCTTCCTCATTCTTTTTTACCTCTCGTTCCTTTTATTCTCATCTCATTTTCACACCTCTTAGATTATTAAGATCTTAATTCTTTAAAAATTATTTGATAGGTCCGATAAATTATTCTATTTTATAAATTATCAGATAATAATTTAAGAAGATTTTTATTATTTAATTAAAATAAAAACCAATGTAATTCGATAAAAGTAAAGCCGAGAGTTATTAAACGCAATAATCTTTGTGTTGACTCTCTGACGGTCCAGCACCGACTGACGCTCTTCGGTCCGGTTCGTCTATTTTCGAGCACGCTCGGCACCTAGTCCAGGGCCGTACCTACGCCTTTGGGGACCTTTTTTACTAAATTGTTTTATTTCCTTTCAATTTAAGATTTAACTACAAAAATGAATAGAGTAATATGAAAAATACATAATATTGTCAATTTCAAAGCAAAATAAATTGCAAAGAAAGTTCAGTCAGACTTAAGCCCTACAATTTCCCACGTTGCCGGTGTTGATTGAGATTGGCATGCAATTAAACCTTCAACCTTTCTGTATTAATTCAGCCAGCTAGTATCGAAATATCTTTTCTTCCACCTTGTTGAAAGAAAATGGATAAAGATTCTAGGCGGAAGGAAGAAGTGGGGAGGGGATATACTTTCATTCAAATGCTTTCGTTTGTTTGTCGACTTCTCTTCAAAACCCGACTCCCACCTCTTTTCACTCTTTCGCAACCCCTCAGAAACTTACGTAACGAGAAACTCGACAGTTTACTCTCAAGTACAAAACAACGACGTTTATTATAATCGCTAGCCTCGTAAAAGCGAGTGCAATAAAATCATTTCGACTCAAGGGAAGACAAATTTTGCACTGGATAAAACGAGGGAACTTTGGAATTCTCTCTTTCTAAGGGCACCTTATTTTCTTCCTTGTATTAGTTGACTTACTGCTTTCTAGATTCTTCATTTAATTAATAATAGTCCTTTCTCAAAATGTTTAATTATAAAACAGCTTAATTAAAAATTATCTAAATTAAAAAATAGTCTTTTAATTATTATCTAAATTAAAAAAAGTTTGATGTTTAATTATAAAACAGCTTGATTAAAAATTATCTAATCTAAAAAATAGAGTCTTTTAATTATTATCTAAATTAAAGAGTAGTATATTTTAATTATTATTTTTTAAGAAATAATTTTCTGAAGGTTAAATATCAATTTTTCCAAATGACTACAAGATTATTCAGAACACTAAAAGTGATAAGGGTTCAAAAAGAATAAAAAGCGAAACTGGTACTTCAAATGAATACGATGAAGCGTAAAAAAGAAGGGGAAAAAAAGGAAAAAAGCGAAAACTGAGCGCATCAAGAGCGATGCACTGGCGCATTTTAAATTTAGTTTCAGACCCTCGCTGCGAAACGAGGGTGATGCCTATTATTCAAATTCTCTTTAAAAAAAAAGTACCGGGCTCAATGGCAAATTACGTTATCATTATCTCGCGAATTCACTCACCGGAGTGCATGGCCGAAGAGAAATATTCAAGAGAAATAGAAGGAGAGAGAATAAAAAGACTGAGAGGAGTTTGAAATTTTCCTTCTTTTTTTGTGCCGAGTTGCTTCGTCATAAATAATTAGTATTATGCATATTAATTAGACTAATTAATAATCATGAAAATGAATTATTTATTAGGGAAGAAATTAAAGAAATGGGTCGAGTGAGAAGCAGCTACGCTCCTGAAGAAAAGAAAAATTCTCTTGTTTTCTTTTTTGAATTAAT
The DNA here is from genome assembly GCA_037177015.1 of Euceroptres primus. Classification (NCBI taxonomy): domain Eukaryota; kingdom Metazoa; phylum Arthropoda; class Insecta; order Hymenoptera; family Figitidae; genus Euceroptres; species Euceroptres primus. Next base: position 22,365 of record JBAGKK010487271.1, read on the forward strand.
GATTTGTTTTTAAATGAAATTCCAATAAAGCCATTTTATAAAGGCTAAAAATAATCCATGAAAATAGTCCTAAAAAATCCTTAAAAAATCCTTAAAAAAATATATGAAAATAATGCTTAAAAAATCCGGAAAAAATAATCCATAAGTGCAAAAATAGATTATCGAATATTTTTTATTTAATGCAACTTGATCAGAAATTATTATTAACTAATTACCTGTTAGTTTCTGTTAATATTGTTAAGTTTTTCAAATTATTTAATTAATTATATTAAATTGTATATATGTATAAAATTTTGCATCTTTTGTACTTCACAAGTTTGTTATTTAATTTTGTGGATTTAAAAATCTATTAATAGAATCTACAAATTGTTTATAACATTTATTCTTGTTTATTACCATATTTTTTGGGGTAAAGTTAGAGAGTTGTAGTTTTCTTAAAATTTTTTTTCAACTCTCTACCCATAAACAATAATAAATAACAATAATTGTTTAAACAGTTTATTATTATTATTTATAACTATTTATCAGTGGATAATAATAGATACGTTATGAAAATAATAAAAAATTATAATAAATTGTTTTATTAATAATTATTATTTATGACTAGAGAGTTGGAAAAAGGTTGAAAATTTTTAAAAATACATAAAAATAATGCTAAATAAATCCGGAAAAAGTAATCCATAAGTGCAGAAATATAGAATCGAATATTTTTTATTTTTATCGTTCTTTTATTTATTTATTTTTTTATTTATTTTATATTAAAAAATAAATTTTTTAAATTTATTTATTGCTTTTAGCGACTTGATCAGAAATTATTATTAACTAATCACTTGGTAGTTTCTGCTAATGTTTTCAAGTTTTTCAAATTGTTTAATAAATTATATTTAGTTAAAATGTATAAAATTTGCATCTTTTGTACTTCACAAGTTTGTTATTTAATTTTGTGGATTTTAAAACCTGTTAATAGAATCTACAAATTGTTTACAATATTTATTCTTGTTTATTAACATCTTTTTTTGAGGTAAAGTTTGGGAGTTGTAGTTTTCTTAAAACATTTTTTCTACTCTCCACCCATAAATAATAATAAATAAACAATAATTGTTTAAACAGTTTTTATTATTATTGTTATTTATTACTATTTATCAGTAGATAATAATAGATATGTTATGCAAATAATAACAAATTGTAATAAATTGTTTGAATAATAATAATTATTTATGACTTTAGTGTTAAAAAAAGTTGAAAAAAGGTTTTTAAAAAACCAACCAACTTGAAAAAAGTTTGCAATAAATAATAATAAATTGTACATAATGAATCCTTGGGAAGCCTTGCGGTCTTGTTTTAATTTTATTTGTAATTTCTATTTTTTATTTATATTTTTTTCAATTTTAATTTCATATTTTTAATTTTATTTCTAGTTTTAATTTTGTTCATTTTAAAGTCTTCTAATGAAACCTACGAATTGTTTACAAAATTTATTATTGTTTATTATCATAATTGTTTTTACCAATTTTTTATTATTATTATTTGTTACTATTATATACATACATCAGTACATAATAATAGATATTTTATGGTCATAATAAAAAATTATAATAAATTTTTTAAATACTAATTATGTATATCGAAATTTAAAAAAAAAGATATAAATCATAAAAATGAATTATTTATTAGCGGAGAAATTAAAGAAATAGGTCAAGTGAGAAGCAGCTACGCCCCTGGAGAAGAGAAAAATTCCCTCGTTTTCTTTTACAGAAACTTTTCCGTTTTTCAGATAAGGAATTTAAAATGAATTTGAAAATTGTTTGGAGTCAGTGAATCTGAATAAGTTCCCGACCTCGTAACTTGGGAAAAAGGGATTTCAAGTTATTGAAAGTTTTCTTATCTTATTGGACAGGAAAATATCCAGAAAATATGCACGGTTGTTTTAAATCAGAGTTAATGGATGAATAAATAAAGTGAGTAGTAAATGATTAATAAAAATAATTTATAATTTATTAATTAACAAATAATGATTTTTGTAAATCCTGAATAAATAATTATTTAATAATATAACAAAGTAAAATATATTATTCAGAGTTTCTATGGTTCTAAAATTTTATCTTCATAACACGAACGTGACTTTCAACTCATCGACCCTCTTTATTATTGTTTACACTTTTTGCTGTTCACGTATGTGAATAATATAATAGATTGTTTAAATTTGAAGATATACAAAATTTTAAGGAATTCATTTATTAATTAATAATTAAATAAATCACTTTGCTTTATTTTCAACAATTTATTTGTTAATGACCAGGCCACTAAGTTCTATGAATATTCTTATATTTTATACATTTTTATATATAATTCAAACATATTTTAAATATATTTAAATATATTTCAATATATATTTTAAATAAATAGTTTATATTTTAAATATCATCAAACAACTTTATATTAACTTTCCATTTATTAATTATAAACATTTTATTTGAACTATGTTTTAAGGACAAAACACTTATTAATTAAATTACTGAGTTTCCTTGTTAATTTTATATTAAAACTGACTTTCTTTCCCATTTAAATTGTCAATCTATTTATTTAAAAATAAAATTGAATTTATTATGAATTAATAAACTGTGGACATCATCTTCCTGTCTTTCAGAGTTTAGCAAATAAACTCAATTCTACTTTCACAAATAGAATCATTGACGTGTCGAATATTATTTACGTTTCATAAAACTAATTTTCAAATAGTGATAATGGACTTGAGATTTCGCACTGAGATGCACCTCTAATCGAATTTATGATTCGATTATTGTTTTACTCTCTCAACTGTTCGACCTATTTCATTCATTATATAATTTAAATTTCCAATAAAAATTTTATTTAAGATCATTAAAAATTTAATTTTTAATTTTTACAACTGTCATTAATTTTTTATTATTATTTTAATTAGCCATTAATTTTTTTATTAAAACGACTTGAATCTTTCCTGATGTGATAGTTTATCACCCCCCCCCCTCCATACTTCCATTCCCCAAAAATTGTTAAATGAAGTTTCCGGAGGCGAGGAAATAAGGTTGTAGGAATGGTCGACATTTCTCTTCGGATGTAGGGAGGTAAAAGGCAACCGGAAGTGGCGGACAGAAATGCCGTAATCAAGAAAGAAGTCGTTGAGAAAATACCTATTTTCCTCGGCAAAGAAGTAACGGAGCCACTTAGTCGGGTGGCTTTAATGTTTACGCCGTGGAACTTTGGGAAGAGCTCAAGTTTTAAATGCTTCCTTCGTTAATGCCCCCCCCCCCACTGACTGTCCGTAATTTCTTTTCTCCCGCATTTTCCGTTCTGTTTGCTATCGCTTTCGGCTCTTCCCCACCCCCTTCGCCCATTCTCTAATCATCCGCACGTTATCGGTGTTAATTAAAGTGAAGACAAAATATTATTAATTTTGAGAAAAAAAAGTTTTATTCATACTGATTGTTAGGTTTTTTATTCCATAATCCATGTGGAATTCCACAATCCACATTTCATAATCCATGTGAATCCACATTCAATATTAATCCACATTCCATACTACGTAAGGAATCCATGTGAATCAACATTTCATACTACAAGAGGAGTTCTACAATCAATATTTCATAATCCGTTTGAATCTACATTTCATACTTTATCAGGAATTCCACAATCTATATTGAATATTCTATGAGGGGAATTCCACAATCTATTTTGAATATTCTATGGGGGGAATTCCACAATCAATATTTCATAATCCGTTTGAATTTACATTTCATACTTCATGGGGAATTTCACAATCTATATTGAATATTCTATGAGGGGAATTTCACAATCTATATTGAATATTCTATGGGGGGAATTCCACAATCAATATTTCATAATCCGTTTGAATCTACATTTCATACTTCATGAGGAATTCTACAATCTATATGGAATATTCTATGAGGGGAATTCCACAATCAATATTTCATAATCCGTTTGAATCTACATTTCATACTTCATAAGGAATTCCACAATCTATATTGAATATTCTATGAAGGGAATTTCACAATCTATATTGAATATTCTATGGGGGGGAATTCCCCAATCTATATTGAATATTCTATGGGGGGATTCCACAATCTATATTGAATATTCTATTGAGGGAT